>JAOXNR010040158.1:0-20174 GCA_028571225.1 Parsonsia alboflavescens | reverse complement strand
GTACAGAAGACTCCCTAATCACTTGAATTGGATTCTCCTCCGCCTGCAGTGAAGGCAGCTGAGTAGGATTTTCTGCTTGCTGGACAGTAGGATTCTCCTCTTGAATCGTGTTTTCCTCTGCCTGTGCGGTTGGTTCCTGAGGTGGAATTACCCCTCTGCGATCAACATGCATCTGAATTGGCTGATTCCCCAGAGATTTCTGCAATGACGGGTCCATCGTATCTACAACCTTAAGCTTCCAAACATGGGTGACTTTGTCTTTCTGCTGCGATAAAGGTTGTTTTGCAGTTGCGGTCTGTTTTTGCAAATTTGGCGTCAGTTTCGGATTCTTCCTATGAGAGCGATCTTCCGAATGTCCAATCTTCTTGCAGTAGGGGAAATATTTCAACGTATGTTCGTATTTAATTGGCTGCCAGAAACCCGATTCATCCTGATCGATCCAAATTCTGCCTGGCAGAGGACGAAGCAGATCTAATTCCACACATACCCTTCTGTGCTTGGCTGAGATAGATTAACAGTGGGGATGTCAATTTTCAGAGGCTTTGCAATGATTGATGCAAACAAATGCAAGACTTCCTTTGTGAAAAAAAGGATTGGGAGATCTGGAAAGGCGATCCAGGCAGGGATTGTTGATGGCTCTTCTTTCACGTGGAATTGAGGCATCCATTTAAGGATTCTCATCGGGACACCATTCAGCATCCAGAAACCTTTCAACCAGAGGCGACAGTAATCCTCCTCATGTGTTACCCGGATCAGTATATGGCACACATCAATCAACCGGATTGAGCAATTTCCCTTGAAGCCGATGGTTTGCATTGATTTCCTAACTATGTCAAGTGATGGCTTCCCGTAAGAAAATTTTCCTACCAGTGCTAGCTTGAACGGTTCTGCCAATTTCGCTATCTCAGTCTTGGTGAAGAAAAATGCAGGTTCTCCGTTGAAAGTCTGTGGTGATTTCAATTGCGTTACAGAGACAGCAGGGCCGGCTGTTTGAGGTTTGAAAAGGGAGGAGAAAGATCCTCTTCCCCATGGAGAAGGAGCAGATGGAGCGGTGGAAGTTCGGCAGGGAGTGGTGGCGGCACTACAGCCGCCATTTGCCTTGTATAAGAAGTTTATGCGAGGAAGGACTCTAGAAAGAAAAAACACTAAAAGGAGTTAGAAGGCTTATGTTTCAATTTATTTTCATTCTCTCATGTCTTCAATTCACCATTAGTGTCATGTCAATTTTAATTTTTTTACCCCCTTAAGCTTAATCATCAAGATTCCTTTTCGAAAGAACCACGGAAAACATGTATATTCATAGGTTTTTGACCAAAATATGCAAAGTTTGAAAGGCTAAGGATGTAATTTATCATCATTATAAAACAACGTGGTTCACCTTTGTACGGCTTTGAATCTTCTACTATATCACCAATAATAAATATGCAAGTATGATTTTAAATATATATTTTACTAATAAAATCCTAAAAGGACGTAGTAAATCCTAGGCGTACTTGATTTCAATTGGGTAATAGATTGTATATTATTTTATTTGTTAGTTTAGAAGATGACATAGAATATCCCCCTTTGTAGTCTGGCAATGGTATGACTTGTATTTGTATAGAATATGACATAAAAAGATAACAAATTAAAAAATTCGCAACGAATTAGGGTTCTTAAAACAGCGGATAGGGCTTGCTGTTTGTCGCATCATGCACATATATAAATACCAGGACAGAAAGGAAAACTCATCTGTTTTTCACTTTGGTTTCGAATGGAAAGGAAAATTGTTGAATTTAGTTTCTAAAATTTCTACCTTTTGTGATCATGATCAACAAATTTTTTTCCCTGTTTTTTTAGAAATCATTTTCTCTTTCTTTTTTTGAACTGGCAGCAATTTTAGTTCTTTTTCCTGAATCAAGAAAAAATCCAGCAAAATTAATCTTTAATCTCAATTTTTTTTCCTGAAATAAAACTATCCAAAGACGGGAGGTTAGGCAAACTCCTACTTGTTTATTAAAGAAATAGAAAAGGGGCATGAGAGCTTTACAAAGCAGCACAGTGGTGAAAATCACCTTCAAACATTGGTAAGGAAGAATTCTATGAAATAAACTATCTACGATAAGCAACTTATGTGCCTTGTTGATTTGATATAGCTACCAATTAATTTTGTTCATAATCTTTCTACTATTGCTGGTTTCGTCTGAATAAAATGAGGCACACCAAGCCACCCAAATTTCATGACAAATGAGTGATGGAATGTGTTTCGCTAATACGCCCAACCTCCGTGACTGATTTCCCCAATGCTGTATCCTATCTTCTAGTGCTATTGATCCTTTGGCCACTCCAAAAGCTCAGCAATAGTGAAACCAAACAGCCTTAGCAATCGTATAGCTTCCAAAGAGATGCCTTATCGTTTCTCAAGACTCCTCACAGTGACACCGAGAGGCAAGCTGGAAGCTTAATTGAGATCTTATATCATCTGTTGCCAAGTACTTATTGCCCAACTTCCACAAAAAGATGGATCATGATGGTGGTATCTTCGAGTGGAAGAAGTCCTCTGTAGTGTTGTTACCCAACTCTTCCTCCTCTAAAGCCAAGATGCAATCCAAGATGTTAAACCGCCCATTTGAAGACAAATTCGAGATATAAACATTGTCATCCTACGGCACAATAAGTGGCTTTGCCTAGGATTGAGCTTGCAGCATGCGTCTCCACACCCGCGAGCCTTCCTCGGCCAAATCCTCTCCTAGCTGAACTCTGCATTTCAGCTTCAAATATCGAACCCACAAAGAGTCAGAAGATCGAAATTTCCACCACAGCTTGAAGCCATAAGCCATGACTGCCCGATTTAGAGAACGAACTACTAATCCGCCTTTATCATAAGGCCAAGCAATGGAGCTCCAAGTGCACTAATGTTTGTTTTTGCCAAACTCTGAGTGGCCCCAGAAGAAGTATCCAAATTGCCTTTCTATTTACTGAATGACTTGCTGAGGAGGGTTTGTAATAGCCAACAAATAGACCGCCAGTGCTGAAAGAACATGTTTGATCAAGATCAGCCTTCCCCCGGGAGAAAGATATTTCCTCTGCCAACCATTGATGCGAGCTTTGATCTTTCGAATAAGAGGCTCGTAGTATGAGATCTTTGCTCTGCCTGGAAATATTGGATAGCCCAAATAAATCATCGACAACTACTAAATAACGCATTCGGTAATCCCGTTAAGAAGAGCTTGCCGCTGATCTAAAATTTGCTCAGAGAGGTACATGAAGCTCTTATGAAAATTGATTTTCTGACTTGAGTAATCCTGATAATACTCGAGGAAGTCTATCAATGTCTGGAGTCCCCACTTTAGTGCCCTTGTAAAGATAATGATATCAACTGCAAAACTCAAGTGAGAAACAGGAAGACTAATGCTCTTAGTGATAAAATCTCCTCTTTCACCATTATACAAAAGCCTATTCAAATCCCAAGAAAGCACATCTGTAGCCAATATGAATAAAATAGGAGTTAAAGGATCCCCTTGCCAAAACACCACTAGTTGAGGGAAAGAAACCACATAACTTCCCATTTACAATGACAGAGAACTTATTAAACTCCAAGCAGTTGAATATGAGATTCAAAAAGTGATGACTAAATCCAAACTTTCTTAAGACCTCCGAAAGAAATTAAACACTTCACTCTATCAAAGGCTTTGAACACGTCAAGCTTCAATATCATATTTTCCCCAATACAGTTTCTATTCAATGAATGAATTAATTCAGATGCTAACAGAATATTATCGGATATGTTCCTGCTCTTCACAAAACTCCCTTGAACCAGACAAATCAAATTGGGAAGTAGCTTAGCAAGGCATAGAGAAATTACCTTCCCAATTACTTTGGATGAAAAGTTACAAAGGCTAATTGGTCGGAAGTCAGCAAAAAGTGACGGTTTGTCTATCTTTGGAATGAGAATAATTTGAGTTGTTGTGGCATACGTACCCCTAACCAGAATTCCCGAATAGCCTGCAACATATCTGTTTTAATGAGCTCCCAAAAAGCTATGAAAAACTTCCATGGAAAGCAATCTACCCTAGCTGCGTTGTCACCATCCAAACTGAAGATAGCTGCCTGAACCTCATCCAAATCTGGTAGAGTCGCGAGTCCCTTATTAATCTCCAGATTGATTTTTTTTGGAATTGCAGTTGTGAATTTCCATGGGTCTTGCTGGCAACCTGCTTCTTCTGTCAACAACCTCAAGAAGAATTGCACCACCACCTACTCTATTTCCTTGCTTCCCATTAGCCAATTCCCCTCCCTATCTTTGATTTTGTGAATCTGAAGTGTCGCCTTCCTGGAATGCCAATATGTTGAAAAATATGTCATGTTCCCTTCGCCTTCTTGGAGCCATTTTAATCTAGATTTTTGTCTCCAAAATACCCCTTGATTCTTCAAGTGAAAAATCAAGTCAGCCCGCGCCCTAAGAAGCTACTCGCGATTGTTTGTTGTTGCTTCTGCCATGTCTACCTCTTCCAATGTGGTAACCAAGCTCTTTATTGTTGCACATTTGTCATTACATTACCGAAAATTTCTTTGTTCCATTCTCTGAGTTTTCCCTTCAATCTGCCCAACTTTCTAGCCAACCGTTGCATGCCATCTCCATCACCAAGAAGACTCTACCACCTCTTGGAAATCCATATGTCTAAGCCACATGCACTGGAAGCGAAAGTTTCATGGTCTTGATGCTTCAGCCACCTTTTTGGAGATGAGAAGCGGGCAGTGGTTTGAAGGAATGCGTGGTAAATGTTCTAATGCCGTGCTGTAAAACGTGTTTTGCCAACTGTCGTTCACCAAAACTCTATCCAATCTTCTCCAGAGGGGAGGAAAAATGGGTCTATACCACGTGCAGTTGCTGCCCACATATGGTAAATCCAATAAACCGGAATGCTCCAAGGTATCATTAAACTCCCTAATTGGTCTTAATGCCAAGGAGGAGCCTGAGCTTTCTTCCAACTTCCGAACCACATTAAAATCTCCCTCCACCAGCCACGACCCTAAAGATATTAGCAACACCTCTGCCATCTCAATCCATAATAATTGAAGAGTAATATAATCACATGCAGCATAAACAAAAGACATGACGCAATCTCCATCCAAACCCATATACTTTTCAACTTTACAAGACAACATTTGGTTCATGTCCCTCACCACAGAGAAAATCAAATCAGAACACCAAAACAGTCAAATTTTGCCATTCGCATTAGAGTAATAATAAGGCAACTTAAGTTTATATGCGTATGAAGCGATCCTAGAAAAATTGACCATAGGTTCCAAAAGAGCAGTTATTCGAGGCTTATAATGCAAGATATGAGATTTTTGTTTTTCCAAAGAGGTTGAGTTACTGATTCCTCTTATATTCCAGATTAAGAGGTTCTTCATATCGATTGATATGAGGATGAGCCACGTCAAGATTGTTGTCGAGAGACCACATTTGAAGGAGGAATGTCTTTCTTCTTCCTGATAGCATTGAGCGAAGCTGATTGTACATCACTAATCTCTGGCAGTTCTACCTCTAGGTATCCCTGGACTGGATTTATCGCGCCTTGGTCCGAGGTAGAATCCCCCGATGTGCTAGAGTGAGCGTCTCTTATTGGTGCAGAATTCATGGCCACAACTGGGACGTTTGGACCTGCCTGTACCTCTATAATCTGCTCATGTTTTGCTTCAGTCTACTGTTCGATTTGTTCACTGCCCGCTGTTGGATTTTGTTACCCGAATCCAAAATACCACCACTAAGAGATGACTGTGTTTCCATTGGATTTTCCACTGGTGCATTGATTTCTCAAGCTAAAAATTCCCTAAACTTGGGCTGACTTGTTGCACAGGAATTCCCTCTGCTTCCTTAGTCTCAATTGGTGTCTTCTTCTGTTGAATGGATTGCAGTAGAATCGGATCTACGGGATCAGTTTCTTTAATCTTCCAAACCTGCAAATTCTTCACTTTTGGGTTTTGTTGAATTGCCCGTGGAGCTGCTAGGGCAGCTAGTGCCTTCTTCTGCTTCAAGCTCGGATTTTTCACATGACAAGATTCTTGAGAGTGGCTCATTTTTTTGTAAAAAGAACAATAACCCAATGTGGGTTCATATGTGATTGGTTGCCAAAACCCCGAGTCCTCCTGATTTATCCAAAGTCTTGTTGGTAATGTGCGCAACAAATCAAGTGCAACACACACTCTGGCTACGCTCGGTCTCGACATATTTGCTGTGGGAACATCAATCTTTAAAGGTTTTCCAATGACAGAAGCAAACGAATGCTGAATCTCCTTCCTAAAGAAGTGAATGGGAAGGTCGAGGAAGGATATCCATGCCGGAATTGTGGATGGTTCCTCCTTTACATGGAATTGTGGAGTCCATTTAAGCACCCTCATAGGGATGCCATTAAGCATCAATACACCCTTCAGCCACAGACGGCAGTAGTCGTCCTCATGAGAAACCCGAATCATTATGTGCCTTGCCTCCATTAAGCCGATAGTACATTCTCCCTTGAGCCCAATCATTTGAAACGATTTCCAAACGGTGTCAAGTGATGGTTTTCCGTATAAGAACTTCCTAATCAGTGATAATTTGAATGTTGCTAAGAAGCTGTCGACTTCCTCCTTGGAGAAGAAGAAAGCCGGCTCACTATTGAAGAGTTGCGGCAGTTTCAATGGGACGGCTGGAGGTTTCTCACTGTCGCGATTTTGTCCCTTGAGGAGAGAAGAGAACAATCCTCTTTCCCATGGAGGCGCGGCAACCGGTGGGGTGGGGTTGGGCAGCGGCATAGCAGCCGCCATCTTCCGTGCTACCGAAGTTAGGGTTTGCGGGAGAGAGGCTAAATTTTTTTTCTCTTCTGAATCTCAATTTAAGTATTATTATATTAGTAAAGGCAATTTAGAAAACACACATGATAAACTCATTTATTTTACTTCATTTTGGAAAGGAAAATTATCCACTAATGTACCATAATTAATGAACGATAGATTAAAGACATTTTATTCTCAATTACATGGTGGCATTTAAAATTTTATTTTCCCTTGGGAAAAAAAATTAACTAGCAGGAAATTATTCCTATAAATTTTATTTGAGACTCCAATAATTCAGAAGAGGATCTTTTATGTTGGCTGCATTTTCAATTCCTTCAAGGTGTGTTTCCCCTAGTAAAGGGCTTGCACATTGGCTTATAAACCGGACATCTGCTCTCAGGTCTAGTTACCGGTAGAACAGGAGGACGTCCAAGCCTAGTAACAGGTCCATGGGGGTGAGGTCCGCCGACATCTGCATTAATCAAAACATAAATACATAAGAAACCTTAAATTTTCACTTGCTCTTAAAGTTCAGAAAAATAATAACCCAAACTATTATTTTGGCAAAAGTGGAGGCAAGAGTCGAGAGGAAGATTCCTGCATTAATACAATGTTAAAAGATTCCACCTACTCTAAAAGGTTAAACCCTAAAGAAAAGAATTATATATTTTTATGGCACTCACAATCTAATAAGGTCCTCTCTCCCGTGGTCGAAGAGATGTGCTGAACAGTAATAAGGACTAGAAAGAGGAAGAACATAAGAGTTCTCTTGCTGAACATAATTTCTGGTAGAACTAGAGAATAACAGTGTAGTGACTATTTCGAATTCGATTGGTGAACAGATTTTGGTACATTTTATAGAACCATTTGGCTTTGAAAGTGATATATTTTGTCAAAACTCGCACATGCTTTTCCCATAGAAGGAGGAAACTGGAAGTGCAGGGAATACTAATTAGGTATGGGTTCGGGAAGTCAAACAAGAACAAATGAAATATAATGTGCAATTTGTCATAGGAAAATAAATCTGACTTTGAACAGCCAATTAGGCGACATTTTCATTTTTACCCAAATTGAAACAGTAATTTTTTATTTATCCAAATCTTCGCAACATTTCACAATTACTCATATCTAAAACTATCTTTTCATTCTATACTCATTTTGACTTTTAATTTAAAAAAAATCAGAACATAACATTTATTCTCCTTTAACATGGACTTACTATCTATAAAATGAATTGAAGAAACTACAACTAACATCATTCATTCGATCAGAAGTTTTGAACCATAGCTAAGAAAATTGCACCATTCCCTTATAGGAGAGGAAGAAAAAAACCAGTTTTTTATTGCGTTTCGTTGTTGATTTTTGTTTTCCAAAATCAAGAAGACGAAGGTAGGGGGTGTTTGAAGGTACATTGTTCGGTTTGTTTCTTTGTTTTTTTTTTTTTTCCTTTGGTGTTTGGAAGCCTGAGTTTGTTCGTTCTGTGTTGTTTATCTATGACAAGGAAGGAAGGAAGGTGGGACTGTAGAGACTTCCGTCAAAATAAGAAGATTTCGAGATCTCAGAGGGGGCTTTCGAGACAAAAGACAGGTATCTTTCGAGACCTATTGAAGTGATTTCAAGACATGACATAGTTGCTTTTTAGGCAAGAGAGAAGGCTTTCGGGACAAGAGAGGGGATTTCGAGACACACATAGGGGATTTCGAGACACACATAGGGGATTTCGAGACACACATAGGAGATTTCGAGACAGAGGATTCGAGACACAATCTAGACTTTCGAGACAGAGGATTTCGAGACACAATCTAGACTTTCGAGACAGGGGATTTCAAGACACATAGAGTTGATTTCGAGACATAGTATAGAAATGGATTACATGAGGATCGCTATTCACGAGGCTTCTCTAGTTGGAAGGATGCGTGCACTAGTCGTACCATCTGATGTGAACTATGAAGATTTGAGGAGAACTATGGCAAACTTGATGAAGATTGACAATTTGACATACAAATGTCAATTGCTTCTAAATTTTTTGATGGAAGTATGAAATTAATAGAGATTGAAGACATGTATGGCATCATGTATTTGAAAGGGAAAGGGGATCCTAAAGTTGTCGTCGTGAACAAAATTCAAAGGACTTACGAGGGTGGCATTAGTGGTGATATTGGCGGTAATTGTTCATCCAATCCAAATGATCATGAAAGGGTAGGATTTATTGATGCGAATGATGAAGCAGGGACATCCAAAAATATTTGCACAGATGATAATTATGAATTTGATGAAGAATATATTCACAGCGTTGAGGCTAATAATGATGTTGATGATGGTGACAATAATGACAATGATGACAACTTTCATGATGGGATGAGGAGGTGATTCCATTTGAACAATTTATAACAGATCTTTCTACTCACTTTGCAAACATGGTCTGGAATGACTATGAAGAGGTGCATTTTTTGGAAGATGATATTGTTCCACCAGTGGATTTTATTGGAAATGAACTGGTAGCAGCAGTCGGTGAATATTTATTCAATAACCAATTTCCATATCACGTGGTACGTTCGGATAAGGGAAGATTTGAGGCACGATTTAAGAACCAAAAAGATTGTACTTTCATGATACATGCAAAATGTAGAGCTGGATGCCAGATTTGGGTTATTCACAAGTTTGTCTCGACTCACACCTGTATCCAAACTGTATAGCAAAGCCAAAATATGAGTGTAAGTTCAACAACGATTGGTCGTATGTATGCCGGTAAACTCACCGATGAGAATCACACCCCCAAAAATGTGATTCAAGACATGTGGGAGAATTATGGTGTGAAGCTCGGATACACCAAAGCCTGACGATCTTTACAGCGTGCTAAAGACATAGCCTATGGAACTCCAGAAAACTCGTACAAACAGCTACCGTCATACCTCACTACCAGTATAAGTATGTGAGATGAGCAGTTTCTGAGCTCATTCTGTGCATTTGGTCCTCCGATTGAGGGTTTCAAATACATGAGGCCTGTAATTGTCATAGATGCAACATACTTGAAATGTGTGTGTAAGGGAAAGATTTTTGCATCTGTCTATGCAGATGGAAATGGGCAAACTTTTCTCCTTACTTTTGGGTTTGGCAAGGAGGAGGGCAATGATTCATGGGAGTGGTTCTTGAAAAGATTCAGGACTCCATATGGATTGCAGGGTAATTTGGTTATTATATCTGATCAATACAAAGGCATACTGTGTGCAGTGAGGATAGTAAGTCTCGAGGTTCCATGTGTCTACTGCTATCGACATCTGAAGGAAAACTTAAAGACAAAGTGCAAAAATCCTCAGGTTGCACTCCGTTTTAAAAATGCGACATATGCCTATGATAAGCAAACATGTGACATCTACTTTGGAGACATTAAAAAGATGCACCCCGGAGTTTATCGTTGGTTGGATGTTGAGGTAAGAGTGCATATTGTCCAAACAATTGTTATAACCAAATGATGAGCAATATCGTAGAGTCCTTCAACCAGGCTATTAAGAAAGCTCGAAAATTTCCCATTACATCTGCACATGAGTGTTTTAGGAGTTTGTGTCAGGCTTGGTTCAACAAACGTAGGGAAGTAGCAGTTTCAATGCCAGATATTATCACCAAGCGGGCAGTGAAAAGAATTGAGGAAGAAGTTGTGAAGGTCGACCTTCAAAGGCTAAGGACTACATCCATTTGGGATAAAGAAGAATATGTAGTAGGAAATCCACCATAGGAAGCAAATGTTCCGGTGGATATTCTCCAGAAGACCTGTGGATGTCGGAGATGGGAGGTGGAAGAGATACCTTGCAAACGTGCCAAGGTAAATTTTTGGTCTATTTCCTGACTTTTCAGCTAAATTTAGAAGGTCTATCCAAGACATTAGTTGTCCATTCGAGAGAAAAGGGGTCCATTAGAGATTCGAGACAGTAGAATCTCGATTTGAGACTCTAGAATAGAGATTCAAGACACGAGAATGGAGATTCGAGACAACAGTATAGAGATTTGAGATCCAAGCTTGTCCATTCGAGATTCGAGACCAATGTGGTCCATTTGAGACCCATGTCTTCCATTCGAGATTCGAGACCATTGTGCTCTATTCGAGACCCATGTCACCCAAGCTTGTCTATCCGAGATTCGAGACCAATGTATTCCATTCTAGACCCAAGTCTTCCATTCGTGATCCATGTCAACCATTCGAGACCCAATTCTTCCTTTTTTGTTTTTTTAATTCTATAAACATGTAATTAGAGATTTTCAGAACTCATTTACCTTAATTCTTTTTTATAGGGAAAATGGGGCTCATTACTACATTCTATTTCGTGGTCATTCATTTGACACAGAAAAATTAAGGATGGCACATGCACCTTCGATACAACTTGTGCCCTTGTGTTTGTCTTTGAATTCAATTGCAGTTATGAATGATGTGGTCGTCAATCCTCCTATTGGAAGAAGGTCTGTTGGAAGACCACAAGAGGATCACTTTCTGTCTCGAAACGAAAAATGCCGTCAAAGGAAAATGTGCTCCCTATGCAAGAGAAAAGTACATAATCGTGCCACCCGTCCAATTGCTCACAACACAGAAGAAAAAGATCAACATCTCGAAGAGCCCATATCTAATCTGAATTCCACACAACAATCTTTCCTGACAAATTTTGTTAACATTCATATCAATATGTCTGTGGAGGGTGTGGATTTTTACCTCGGCAATATCAATGTTGACACAGTTTATGACATATAAATGTTATTATTTTAGGAAATAGTGAATTTGTCGTTTAATTTAAGTTGCATTTTTGTCATTGAATCAAGGCCACGAACGTCTCTAACTTGTATCTGAATTGATATATATTATATTAAACTAAGTATGATAAATAAAATAGGCTCCAAACTAAGTCCCGAAAGTTTTTTTTTTTTTTTTTGGGTCAAATTAGGACTCAAACTATACCCTTTTTGCAATTAGTTCCCTAAAGTTTTTCTTTTTTTGCCAAATTAAGACTCAAACTATAGGGACCAAAATGGCAAAAAGGTATAGTTTGAGTCTTAATTTGGCAAAAAAAAAAAAAACTTTAGGACCTAAATGCAAAAAGGGTATAGTTTGAGTCCTAATTTGGCCAAAAGAAACTTTAGAGACCTAAATGCAAAAGGGTATAGTTTGAGTCCTAATTTGGCAAAAAGAAAACTTCAAGGACCTAAACGCAAAAAGGATATAGTTTGAGTCCTAATTTGGCCAAAAAAAATACTTCAGGGATCTAAATGCAAAAGGGTATAGTTTGAGTCCTAATTTGCCAAAAAAAAACTTTAGGGACCTAAATGCAAAAAGGGTATAGTTTGAGTCCTAATTTGGCAAAAAAACTTTAGGGACCTAAATGCAAAAATGGTATAGTTGGAGTCCTAATTTGGCCAAAAAAATACTTTAGGGACCTAAATGCAGCAAGGATATAGTTTGAGTCCTAATTTGGCAAAAAAATACTTTAGGGATCTAAATGCAAAAAGGATATAGTTTGAGTCCTAATTTGGCAAAAAAATACTTTAGGGACCTAAATGCAAAAAAGATATAGTTTGAGTCCTATTTTGGCCAAAAAAAAAACCTTCAGGGACCTAAATGCAAAAATGGTATAGTTTGAGTCCTTATGAAAAAAGAGTTTTCGATACTACATTTATTTGAGTGGTGTCATCGGGGACTATGGGAGATGTCGATTGGGGGGTCGCCCGTGAAGGGGAATCATGCCTCTCTTGCACATCAAGCCTGCGCTCAATATGGGTGAGGGATACTAGCATGCATCATCCCGATCTGTGTGAACCCCTGGAGTAACTGATCCCCAAGTTGATGCAACAAGAGCTCAAACCTGGCCATGTGTAGCTTGGCCACCAAAGGTGACTTTAATTATAAAACTGAGTTAGAATCCATTTGTATTCGTTTCCAAAGAGGGGTGGGGGTTTATTTAAATAGGAAGATTTACATATCTGACGTCAACTCCTCTCGTGTGGAGAGGGAATGGGAGAGGGATGTCCGCTCCCCTGGTCCTCTACCAAAGGACTCGACTGTGAGGCCTCACTATCGAATCTCCTCGGACTGATCGAACGATCTCAATCAATCCTCTGCTCAGCTGAATCCTAATCAAGACGTGGGATCTAAAATAAAATGACAGTAAAATATGAACGATCTTCGTATTTATCTTTATACAAAATGAACTTAAATTTTGGAAATTGAGATTAGTTTTACCTGATCGAATGGCAATCCCTGTCCGCACGCCCCTCAAAATGATCTAGGTAGATAATTACCCTAGCATGTCTCTGCAATATATGGGGTGCGGTTGAAATTGACCTAGTACGGTTGCTGCCGCTCCGCCTGATTAGCCTCAATACACGGGGAGCAAGCACGGGCTTGTGATTGGCAATTTGACTCAATGATAATAACTAATTTATAAATGAAAGTGAACATTGATAAGGTATTCACTTACCTGGTCAAGTAGCTGGGGCCACTCCCCTCTCCCAAGTCAGGGAACTCTAAGTGCGAGGCACCTCGGGTGTCATGGTCCTTCATGGGAGGAACCACGTCTTGTCGAAGCTTGAGCATCCTTACACAGCTTAGGACGCAGGGATGGAATGAGATCATAGGCCCACCACTAATTAAAGATAAGAATAAAAAAATTTCAAATCATTATTTAGAGAATCTAAAAAACACTATTAATAAACGAATGTAATTAATAATATGAAAACTTACAAGCAACATTTAACAGTTGTGGTACAAGTGTCTCTTCGGGGAGTCCTTCTGGAGGGCCTGTCGATAGGAGTGCATCGTGTGGCTCCACCAGATTGTTCAACATGGGAACGACTCCACAGCCTTCATACGTAAACGGGTATGTCTGCAGTCTACTCTTGGGTCAGGATCCAATGACCTATGATGACGTTGTATGTCAATCTGAGGGCATCATCAACCGACAGCTGTCCCACAACCATGGCCTGGCACCTCTGCAAGACTAACCGTGGAGGAATCGGATTCACCCCAATCAATCGAGCTATGGCTCCATCCTGACTCGGTCCCCTCTAAGTAATATGCCGGTGTACTATCCCATAATGTAGACCGGTGAGGAGAGCGTACTCTTGGAGGCCCAGTCGATGTAACCGGCCTCTAATGAGGAACCACATCTCATCGGGCCAAGCACCCTTCAGAATGACCTCCCATCTCAAGGTATGAAGGGCAGCCTTAGAATAGCACCCTCCACGATAAACGGGAAGATCCACCATGAATCTAAAAGGCCTTCTCTCAAAACACTCCAGAGCCCTATGTAGCTGTAGCAGGTCCACGGTCTATGTAACGATCAAAAACTTGGTGTATGTGCAAGGCGTGTTCCCAGTAGGCATAGCGGGATCATGTTGAAACTAAAAGGTGTGATAAGTGGGATCCGTATCTCTGCAGTTTAGTTTCTAAATTAGTTAATAAAGAATTTTGAGACACAAAATATGTTGAGACACACAGAAATAATTTCTAGACACACTCAACACATTTCGAGATGCGGTTTCTAAATTAACCCAGACTTCAATTACATTTCTTTCAAGACACACAGCAGACATTTTAAGACACAAAGTAAACAATTTGAGACACACAATAGTCATTTCGAGACACAATTTATACATTTTAAGACACAAACTATACCTTTCGAGACACAACAAACCCTTTCGAGACACAAAGAAACATTTCGAGACAAATCAAACCCTTGAGACACGATCAAACCCATTCAAGACACAGAATCAAACCCTTTAGCGACCGAATCAAACAATTTCCAGAAACAACAAACAATTTCCAGACACAACAAATGATTTCAAGAGACAACAAACAATTCGAGACACAAAAAATAATTTGATGCAGAATCCAACAATTTTGAGACATAACAAATAATTTCGAGACACAACATTCGAGACAGAATCAACAATTTCGATACATAACAAACAATTTCGAGACACAACCAAAAAATTTTGAGACACACAATAAACAATTTCGAGACAGATTCAAACAATTTCGAGACACAACCAAACAATTTCGAGGCAGTTTCAAAAAATTTCGAGACACTACAAACAATTTCAAGACACAACAAACAATTTCGATACAGTTTCAAAAAATTTTGAGACATAATCAAACAATTTCAAGACACAACCAAATAATTTTGAGACACAACAAATAATTTTGAGATACAAATTCAAATTCATGCAAGATTGTCTGAGACAGTTTCAACAAAATACAAAATCGAAGTAAACAGCATTAGCATATTCGACACAAAATTAAGGTTTAAGTTCGAAGAAAACCTATCGGTAAGGGCAGCTGCGACGACAATGATGACGAAGTGATCTACCGGCGAATGGCACCGTCGTGGGAGTGTGGAATCTACCGAAGTGTGTCGCAAAAATGGAATGACGGGCAGCTTTGGTTGGGATTGAAGAAACTGAGAGTGGAAGAAGGGAAAGAAAGGAAAGAAAATGGGTGAGAGTAGAAGAAATATGAGGAGTGAAGAAGGTGGAGAGTTTTGGTTGTTTGAAGGTAAAGAAGGTGGGGGAGTCGGTCTCGAAATTGGAAGAAAAGGAACCGTTAAAATTGATGTATAAGGATAAAGGAGTAATTTTCCATTTTTATTATAATTTTTATTACCCAAAAAAGTTAAAATTGACTTTCGGGTATAGGTTGAAATTGGGGCAATCCAATTGGGTAGAATTGAAATGTTTTCAAAATGTGGGTAAAATTGAAAATAGGTCAACCCATTTAGATATATTTAGAAATTTTCAAGCCAATTAGTAATGTTTTTAAAACCAGACTGGGCATCGAACTAGATTGATAGAAAGATTAGGGTTGGATCGGGTTCAACCGGGATTTTGATTTTTAATAACTATTTTAAATCATTAATATATAGACTGTAAAATATACATTGAAAATGTAAATTGGGCCTTTAAAAAACTCGGTAAACTTCTTAACTGAAATTGGTGCAATAAAAATAGGTAATTAGACAATAAAAAATAAGTATGTCATCCACTTGAAAGAAAATAATTACTAGTATTAACTTTTAAATTCTGAATAAATGCATTTTATCAGTAATATTATGTCTAAAATCGAAAGATAAGAATATTAATTTTCACGGAGAGAAAGAACCTGATTTACTCCTTCCATTCAATAAAGTTCATATATAAGTTTTAGGCACGTTCTATATATTTAATTAACAAACTATTCAACAAAAATAAATTAATAAGAATTTCACTATTTTCACTTTTTTAAAAAAGAAAAATTTACAGCCCATCTTGTACCTCCATTGCCAAGGATCAACGGTAATTCTCCATTTACCCTCATCGTGCTTTGAATTCAAATGCTGCTACTTACCAATACTTTCACTTCAGTTGTAAGCAAAAAATTATTATCAATACAGGATAAAATGAAAGAATTTATCAGTTGTTTGAACACATACGTACAGTATAAAACTTAAAATTTTATTTTACATTATTAGAAAAAAATTGTCAGAAAAAATATTCTGAAATATTTTATTCCAGACAGCTTCAAACAATCTTGAAGATGGAACTGAATCTCCTCTTATTATCCCCCTTCCATTTAAGGTTCCTTTTCATTAGACACGTGTTGGCCAACAAAATATACATTTGTTGCCCATTGAAGTCGTAGGTCCATGAGGGCTTCCCCCTGGTACTGCAACAAATCAATAAGAATTTATATGAAATGTTCTGGAAATTTAATTATATGGCCCTCACAAGATGTTACGGTCCTTGCCTTTGCGATTTTAATGATATGCTGAGAGGCAATTATTAACAGAAAGAGGAAGAAAACAGTTCCGATATTATTAACAGAAAACAGGAAGAAAGCAACGGTATTGTAACTATTTGGACATGAAGATTGATGAACAGATCGATTTGGGTGCATCTTCTAGTACCATTTGTGTTGAGGAAGTGATATCATTTTTGTCAAAACTTGCACATGGCTTCCCATTCTTCGTGGAAATCGAAAGTGCGAGGAAGTTAACGTTGAGTAAGTCAAACAAGAACGAATACTCTTGCATCCCGGAAGACCTTGCCCGGATTACCTATTACTAGATTAGTGCAGATATATGTGAAAATGGGAAACTGCCAAGTGAAGTTATATGTGCAATTTATAACTGGGGAAGTATAAATTGTATTCAAAGTCAAGTCAGTACTCTTTCTAGGGAAACGAATCCTTAAAAAATTAATTAAGGGACATTCATAAAAAAATGTAATCCCTCGTTACTATTTACAAATCATTTCAATTCATTTTCATTATTACTAAATATAAGTCAATAATTACTATAGTGATAAGGAAAGTTAGTTCAAGTAAATTACAAATACGGGATAGAGAGAGTACTGGTTTTGAAGAGGATTGATCTCATAGACATTGGTTCCAATAAAATCTACTAACCGAAATATATAATGAAATATTGCAAGTTTGAATATAATTAATTATTATTATTAAATTTCAAGTAATAAAGGAGGCATTTTTACGACTCAAAACTTTTAGTATCTTGGTAGGTAATGAGTCGAAATAAACATGTTTTTTTCTTTTAGTGTAATACTAATAATGGACAATTTTGTGCAAAGGAAAGAGTTGCGGATGTGTGTTTCCGGTAATTAAAAATAGTAATTGACAACAAAAAATTAAAAGATGTAATTCGCCAATCACCTCTTGTAGAAGGGCAGCGCTCAATCGAGCCCACAGCACACCGGCGGCTATCGCTGAGGGTTTCAGAGATGGCATCGGTAACGTTCTACTATGGGGGACTATTGATGTTCGGTATTTGAATGAATAAAATCTCAGTTACCGTTTTTTTTAATTCTTTTGATTTAAGTAGTGATTAAATTCAATAAGTTATCCTGATGTTTAATCACTTTTGGTAGATTCAAAAAGTGATTAAATCTGTACCCTCTGGTAGATTCAACTCCTGTTGTTGTTTCCAGTTCCAGTTCCAAACAACCATGTTTACAAGTGCTTTATGGACAATCAATACTGCTGTTGTGTTTGCGTTACCTCCTCCAGATTGATTGCTATATATAAATATTATCTAATAATAGTAATTAATATGCAACAGTAATTGTTTTCATAATATACAAGAAATTAGATTATATTTTTATAAAATACGCAAAAATCTAATCCTAATTATTGTACAATTGTTTAAATTTCAGAAGTTTAATTAATATGTTGCCACCATAACCCTAACAAATTGCTAGAATTTAATTTTTTAAACACTTTTCTTATTAGATTTGAATTAACTCCGGTACCCTTTTTTTTTTTAAACTCCCCCTAATTTTCCCAGTTTTATAGATCCAAGATATCCCTTCCCCTAAATCGCTCCGGACAAAATGTCAACTGATGCTAAATTTATTGTGATGACAAAAATGCAACTACTAAACGGAGTCACGTGCTAGGCACATGACATTCTTGCCAGACTTAAGTGTCAAAAGTGGTCGAAATTATTTATTTGACTGCTCGTAAATTGTATAGGTATTCAATTGACAGAAATTAATCATTCGTTACTAGAGTTTACTTTGGCCTTAACTTCAAGTATGACTATGGTGATTTACCATAATATATAATCTCTTAATATATGTATTTGTAATCCATCTAATGCATACAACAATGTTTAAGTGTATTTCTTCGAATGCACCAACAAGCTAAAGAATGGACATTTATACAAATCATTACATTGTTGATTGGAAATCTAATAGCATGTACATTTGTGGAGCTGCCAAAGCATTTGCTTGTATGATTGATTGATCAGGAAGAAGCCAAGAAATTCTTGAACCATTTAACAGAGTCCTTATGGTATCTCTTGAGATTGTCCTTGTAATCAACATAATAGAGACCAAACCTAGAAGAATATCCAGCCACCCATTCCCAATTATCCAAAAGTGACCATACAAAATACCCTTATACATTGCACCCGTCTTCCCTGCAAATGAACCCTAAACCATAGTAACTCCGCATTAGCTCAGATCTTCCATACACACATTTGTTACCCCAATATAAAACTTACACGGGTTCTTAAAAAAATAAGCATCCATAAAGATTAGTTTATCTGTTTCAGGGTTTTATATAATATATCTTAAAACTATAATTAAGTATCACGTATAAGGTTTTTTATCAGTACAACAGAGACCGTAACACAAATTGTAAAAAGAAATATGTACACCTGCTGGATCGCGGCTACTAAGTTTGTGAGATAGTTGTTGTGATATTTGATCCTTTTCTCATCTTTTAGAGCATTAGCAATAGAACCAAGTAAGTTTGTTGGATCATCCATGCCTGCAACCATGAGCAAAAAGGCTTAACTCTTTTGTCCTTCACTTTTAGTACTAGAGAAAAACTTAGGCTGTGATGATGATGATGATGATGACGAATGTTTCTCTAGCTATATATATATATAGGATTTCTATTATGTTGACGAAGTTGTGTTTTTTCAATCTGTCTACCTCACGGTGCCGCAACTTTCTCTTTACAGATTGAAAAAACACAACGTTGCAAAAGATTTCGGCTATTTTTCCTTCAGGTGCATTGGAGGAGCATACGGTTGTTGTACATAATAGAAATTCTATATATATATATATATATATTTATATATAGATAGTTTCACAAGAATTACCATTTTCAGTGATGATGGCTAGAGGATTCCCATACTTTTGCTTGATGTATAATTCATCAAACCTCTCATCCAATGAGGAACTATGTATAACCATATTGAATTTGCCTGAAAAAAATGTCACCAAAATGAACGGCATTAGGCAAAATAAATATTGGATTTTGATATTAACACAATAGAGAATTTCTGCATTGTACTATTTACCTTGTCCCCGATGGGTTTGAGATCTTTAAAACTAAATGCTGCAACGATTCCACAGCGAGATTGTCAAAACATTAGTTAATTAACAGAACCAGAAAAACAAAAGAAAAGGTAAAACAATTGCAACTGGAATCTTAGTACCTACGTAGAGTAATAGCCCCCATATCGGCTATGGTGTCGTTGAGCAGAACACCTATTATGTCTGTGCTGTTGTGCATGGCATACCTTGTAGTGTAGTGATTTATTCCAATGAAATCATAAGAGCCCATGTTTTGTGGATCGGACCGGACCGGCCGGTCCAACCTGTTAAACAGGGAACCGGCTAGTTGATCGGTCCGGTTCAAAGAAAAAAACCTATTATTTCAAAAACAGGTGGTATTTTAGCAAATCAGTGAAAATCGGTTGGTTCAACCAATGAACCGGCCAGTTTGGTATTGAACCGGCAGGTTTTCATTCTAAAAACTTTTGGGACTAAATTGATAAAATTAAAAACTTAATACACTAAACTGAAAAATAAACAAAATCAATTTCATAATTATG
>JAOXNR010040117.1:0-20182 GCA_028571225.1 Parsonsia alboflavescens | reverse complement strand
GGAGCGGGGGTTAGTGTAGGACATGAGGGTAGGAAAATCACAAATTCAACAGAAATTCAAGGATAAAACCATCCAATTTTGATCAATTCAGATCAATCATGCTGACCCACAATGCAACAAAGTTCTTCGTAATTATTAATTTCCAGATAGTTTTCTATGACATTTAAAGAATCAAAGAAGGTGTCATGCATATTCCTGATCATGTATTCGAATTCAAGAAATTATGCTGTGTCTTCTTTATCCATTGGAGTAGAAAACTGTTATATTTAGAGTACAGAAGAAAATTAAGCAAATTAAGGCTATGAAGGTATAAAGAGGGTCATCGAAATGTATAAACTTGATGGTTGATTACATAAAAATTTATAGCCTACAGAAATTAGTGTTTATTTGATCTTAGAAAGTTGACAGACGAAAAGACATATCAGAAAATTAAAAAAATGTAGAACTCTTGACATGAATTAGAAAAAGATTAATCGATTGTGCAAATTTAAGTAAATCAATTTTAACTACTAAACTCACAAATTTAAGTATGTCTCCGACTTAAATATTATTCTCACCATCTATTTTTTGTAAGTCATGGATAGTCCCTATTGACTTTCAACAGTGAATAGAGGAAATAGCAAATTATCAATCGAATCTTTTTTTAAAAAAAAAATTTTAATTATTCATCAGAAGAAAATATGAATCAAGTTCACGATGGATAGAAAGTTCTTTAATTGAGTGTAAAACGAATAAATATGGTCTATTCAATTGCTGTTGCAGTCATTGGTCATCTTGGCTTCAGAGAATGGAGAGGAGAAAATATATAGAATAAAATTTCAACATTTTTTTTTAAAAAAATCATTTTTCTTTAGTTATGTTTGGATCAGATTTCACATACCTCAACATTCCGCTCATCTAGGAGAGTGTTGGTGGGATTCGAACTCGAGGCCTATGGTCTTCGTGCTCGCCAATCCATCCACTGGTATGTTCCCAAAGAGACATAAAATTTCAACATTGGGATACATGCAATGTTGATAATAAAATTTCAATATAATCTCTGGGCAGTTATATTATTCCAAGAAAATTAATTTTGGGTTTAAGGTTGGATTTGGATTTAGCAATTTTGATCAATTCAACATTGGGATGCATGCAATATTCTGGGATTGGTAAGATTTTGGCATATATTCATTCAGATCAATAATGCTGACCGACCATGCAACAAAGTTCTTCTTAATCATTAATTCCCAGAGATTTTCTATGACATTTAAAGAATCACGCAAGGTGTAATGGATATTCCTGATCATGTTTTGAATTCAAGAAATTATGCTGTTTCATCTTTATCCATTGGAGTAGAAAACTGTTACCTTTCCAAATGATGACAGATATATTCTTTCATAAGCATTAGATTAATTAATCTTGCCATAATTTCTCCATAGGCCAAAATTGGAACTGATCCAAGGCTTCCTCATCAATTAGTCATGATCAAATTAAGTTGATATTTCGAAGATTTAAGAAATTAAATGATCAACATAAGGAATTTAACCCAAGAATCTCTCCAAGAATATAAATAACTCAGATCAAATGTACCTCCAGGAAGATCTTTCCAGAGTCGGTTACCCATCTGTCTCTCTCCCTCTCTATATATATATATATATGAATATATAATTTTTAATTAAGAAGAGATAAGGATTTTATCTAATTAGAAATATATACTAAGGTAAGTTTAGGGAATATGCATGCATGAGCCTAATGATCAGAATGAACACCCCAATCTATAATTTTAATTAATTTATCAGTTAATTAAAAAAAAATTATATTAAACCTGCAGGCCAAGAATATAATCCCACTTTTACTCAAATATTCTTGTAATAATTGCTCACTTCTTGAACTGAACTAATAAAATAAGGTGTTAGATCGAACTTATAAGAGAGAATAATTAATGCCGTTTTCTGATTTTATGTGATTTAAAATATATACATACATATATATATATATATATATATATATATATATGAACACATTATTGGATCCATAACAAACATTCAAAAGTGAAAAAGAATCTGATTCATCCATATAATGTGGTTTGTATAAGTCAAGGGCGGTCTTATAATTTTCTCAGTGGAAGAAAGAACAACAATCACAACAAGAAAAAGAACTAGATACACATGGTTCTAGGACAAAATTTAAAGGTAAGTAAAAGCAAATTAAACAGTCCATGTTCAGCACTCATATATAATTATGCCAATATACAAATACATGACAACTCATATATATTCATGTGATTAATACATGATCATTGTATGGAAAACACTAATGTTCCGCATTCATATAAATATATATGTAAAAATATATATATATATATATATATATATATATATTTATAAGTGTATTTTTTGCATTTTTGAAACAAAAATGGTCTGGGAAAATAGTAAATTATCAACTTAAAACACATATCTTTTAAATTCATGATCATGCATTGGAAGGACTATGAATCAAGCTTGTTGGGAATATATGGATATATAATTTGGGACATTTCGTCAGTGTTTAACGAATAAAGAAGAGAATATATCTTTCCTATTTTCCCTGTATCAGTCAATGCAGGGCTCTCTTTTGATTTTACCCTAATCTCCATGACCTCAAGCCCTTGACGTAGTCTTGGTACGTAACATCATTCATGCCTTTCGTACTACTCCAATCCAATATCTTAATCATTTATATTTCCGGTACAATTAATTAATAAAGAAACGGATCCAAATATGTATTGCCAAGGGTTACATATCTATTACTAAATAGTTAGTCGTGGTGCTATTAGGTATTTAATCCTATCGAACTATCAAAATATTCAAAGATAGGAACATTAGAGAGTTAATTGGCAAAATATGAACATTAGGATATTTTGGATATTTTGCCAGTTGAATCTCCAATGTTCAAAGTTTTTTTTTTTTTTTTTGGATGGTTAAGTCTCTAATCCTATCGAACTGTCAAAATATTCAAAGTTACTCAAATATTCTTGTAGTGATTATTAATATATGAACAATCTTCTTTGACAAAAGTAATTTTCTCTCTCTAGAAACGCTAATCTCTCTCTCATAAAATCCAAACTTCAGCAGCAAGTAAGATGGCGGCTGCTATGCCGCCACCCAACCTGGCCCCACCAGCAGCCGCACCTCCATGGGGAAAGGGTTCTTTCTCTTCTCTCTTCAAAGGTCAATCCAGCACAAGCGAAATCCCCCCCACAATTCCTCTGAAGCAGCCGCAAATTTTCATTGGAGAGCCAGCTTTCTTCTTCTCCAAGGATGAAGTCGCCACCCCCTCTGCTCCTTTCAAATTAGCATTGATAGTGAAGTTCTCCTACGGGAAGCCTACACTCGACAACGTTCATAAATCATTCCAAACGACAGGGCTCAAAGGAGACTGCAGAATTGGAGTGATCGATGCAAGACATATTTTGATTCGAGTATCTCATGAAGATGACTACTGCCTCCTGTGGCTAAAAGGATTATGGATGCTCAATGGCGTTCCGATGAGGGAACTTAAATGGACACCTCAATTTCATGTAAAGGAGGAGTTGTCAACCATTCCGACATGGATCTCCTTCCCCGATTAGCCTATACACTTCTTCAAGAAGGATATTCTTCATTCATTCGCATCCATGGTTGGGAAACCTCTGAAGATTGATGTTCCTACAGCAAACATGTCGAGACCAAGTGTTGTCGGAGTGTGTGTTGAGATTGATCTTCTGTGCACATTTCCAAACAGAATTTGGATCAGTCAGGAAGTTTCGGGATTTTGCCCGCCAATAACATATGAACACATGCTATGTTATTGAACTTATTGCTAAAAGATTGGCCACTCCCAAGAATTTTGTCACGTGAAAAATCCAACCTTGATGGTAAAAAAGATCCCAACCACACTAGCGGTTCCATGAACAGAACATCAAAATCCTACAGTTAAGAGCTTACAGATCTGGAAGATTAAAGACACTGATACAATGGACCCAATTTTACAGCAAGTCGTGGAGCAGAAGGATGCCACAGCCAAGGCAAAGAGAGCTGAAGGCAATCAGGTTCAACCAATCAACTCAAATTTTGGGCATTTAGTTCTTGAAGTTAGCGCACCAATTGAAACTCAGATAGCAAATCAGCCATCTCTCGGTGAAAATCCACAACTGGGCAGCCAGAAAACTCCAGTAGCGGAACTTGATAAAGCTGGACAGGAACCTGCAAGAGAACATGAGGCACCAATAGGGGATAAAACGGGATAGTCTCAGGATGCTCAAAGTGGACAGCAGATTGCAATAGCATAAAAGGAACTGGGCTTTCCAGCAGTAGTCAATGATTCTGCACAAATCAGAGAAGGTCACTCAAGCACTTCAAGAGATTCGCCTTCAGGCCAAGATGCTGTTAATCCAATAAGAGGGTACCTGCAGGAGGAAATCCCAGAAAGTAGTGAAGCTCAATCAGCTCCACCTAATGTGGCTAAGAAAAAAAAAGAAGTTCCCCCTTCAAATGTTGTCACGAGGCAACAATCCCAGTGTAGCTTATCCAATCAGTCGATATGAAGAACATTTTAATCTGGAATGTAAGAGGTATAGGTAATTCGTTGGAAAAATTGAAATCTCGTGTCTAGCATTATAAGCCACAATTAGTTGTTGTTTTGGAACCGCTAGTGAATTCCTCTAGGATTGCTTCGTATGCTTATAGACGTCAATTACCTAATTATCACTCAAACATGAATGGAAAAATCTGGTTATTTTGGTGCTTTGAACCAAATGTCTCTGTGCTGAGAGATACAAATCAAATGGTATCTTGTCAAATTGAAAAGTATATGAGATTGGAGGGAGAATATATTATGTCTTTCGTTTATGCGGCTTGTGACTACATTGCTCGTGGATTGCTGTGGATGGAGATGGTGAAAGTTTCAGCAATGGTTTCAGGACTGTGGCTGGTGGGTGGAGATTTCAATATGGTTCGGAAATTGGAAGAAAGTTTAGGCTCCTCCCCTACTCTTAGACCTATAAGGGAGTTTAATGATACTTTGGAGCATTGCGGCTTGTTGGATTTGCCATTTGTGGGCAATAGTTATACATGGTACGAAACTACTTTTCCTCCTCTATGGCGAAGATTAGACCAAGTATTAGTACATGAAAACTGGCAGAGCACATTTCATAGCACAATAATGGAGCATCTTCGCCGCATTCCTTTAGATCATTGTCGGTTGCTAGTCTCTACAGACATGGCAGAAATTTCAGGTCCAAGAAATTTTCGTTTTCAGTGCATGTGGCTCCATCACAAGGATTTCCAAGGTGTGGTTGAGAGCTCTTGGCAGCAGCCACTGAATGGCAATGGGATGCAACAATTGGCTGGGAAATAGGGCAGATTAAAGAAGGCCATTAGGATATGGAATAAAGCGGCATTCGGCAATGTAAAAAAAAATGTACAAAACACTGAGGGCTTAGTTTCTACATTGGAAGAGGTCTATATGGCAAAAGCTATAGCAGCTAATCGAGAGGAAGTTAACAAAGCAAGGGCTGATATGATTTTTCATTTAAAGTATCAAGAGTTATTTTGGAGACAGAAATCCAAAATTAAATTTCTTAAGGAAGCCGAAGGGAACACGTCGTATTCCTCGAATTATTGGCATACTTGGAAAGTGGCATTGCAAATTTATAAAATAAAAGACTGGGAAGGGAATTGGCTTACAAACAGAATGAAGAAAGAGTAAGAGGCGGTGAATTTTTATTCGGAGATGCTATCAGATGATAGGGGCTGTCAACAAGACCCACAGAAGTTCACAGAAGACATACCGAAGGAGATTGATCATTAGACCAACAAGGAGTTTTCGACATTACCAAGCTTGGAGGAAATTCGAATAGAAGTCTTCAGTTTAGATGGGGGCAGTGCTGCTGGAGTTGATGGCTTCCCGGGGAAGTTTTTCACAGCTTTTTGGGAGTTCGTTCAACCAAAAATGTTCCAAGCAGTTTGGGATTTTTGGTCCGGTGTATATATGCCACAGCAATTTACAGCCACTCAGGTTGTTATAATTCCAAAGAAGGTAAACCTGGAGACATTTGCTGATTTCAGACCCATTTGTTTGTGTAATTTCTCATCCAAAGTAATTGGGAAGGTAATTTCTCATCCAAAGTAATTGGGAAGGTAATTTCTCTATGCCTTGCTAAATTACTTCCTGATTTGATTTGTTCGAATCAAGGGGGTTTTGTGAAGGGTCGAAACATGTAGGACAATATCTTGTTAGCTTCTAAGTTAATTCACTTGTTGAATAAGAAGTGTGTTGGGGGTAATATGATCTTGAAGCTTGACATGCTGAAAGCATTTGATAGAGTAAAGTGGTCTTTTCTTTTGGAGGTGTTAAGGAAATTTGGATTTAGTAGCCACGTTTTGAATCTCATCTACAACTGCTTGGCATTTAATAAGTTCTCCATAACCATAAATGGGGGGTTATGTTTCTTCTTTTCTTCTACTGGAGGCGTCTGTCAAGGGGATCCTTTATCTCCTACATTGATCATCTTGGCGACAGAAGTACTTTCCCAGGGCTTGAATAAACTCTTGTATAATGATGATATAGGTGACTTTATTACAGATCGCATTAGTCTCCCTGTCTCTCATTTAAGCTTTGAAGATGATATCATAATTGCTCAGGGCAGAAAATACATTTTCATAAGAACTCCATGTATCTTTCTTCTCACATTTCTCTGCAAAGACAGGCGCAACAAAAGGAAATTACTGGCTATGTGATTCACAGGTTCCAATGCTTTATTTAGGCTGTACAATTTTCCCAGGTGGAGCAAAGATCTCATATTACGAACTGCTGGTTAGTAAGATCAAAGCTCACATCAATGGTTGGCAGAGGAAATACTTATCACGCGAGGGAAGGCTGATATTGATCAAGCACGTTCTATCAGCAATGTCCGCCTACTTGTTGGCTATTACAAATCCTCCTCAGCAAATCATTCAGGAATTAGAACGGCAGTTTGCGTACTTCTTCCAGGGTCACTCGGAGTTTGGTAGTAATCGACATTGATGTGCATGGAGCTACATAGCCCAGCCATATGACAAAGGTGGACTGGCTGTATCATCCCTTAATGGAGCAATCACAACTTACGGTTTCAAGCTTTGGTGGAAGTTTCGGTCTTCCAACTCATTGTGGCTTCATTACCTGAAGATGAAGTATGGTTCCAACAAGGAGAGGGGCTGGTTACGGAGGGATCGAGAGTATGGAAAAGAATGCTGCAAGCACGAGAATGGGCTGAGCCTCTGATAGTTCAGGAAGTTGAAAATAGGACTACGGTTTACATATGGAATCTGTCCTCACAACGTCGGTTTAACATTTTGGAATGCATTTCAGCTTTAGAGGGGGAGGAATTGAGCGATAGCAGTATGAACAATTTTTTCCACCAGCACATACCTCTCTCATGGTCCATCTTCATGTGGAAACTAAGCAAGCACTTCTTGGCAACGGATGATGTACGGTCTTGTCTAGGATTTTAGTTAGCTTCTCAGTGTCATTGTGGGGAGTTTGGGAAACAATCGCTCATCTCCTTGGGGATTGTTTGATTGCTACGGCTGTCTGGCACCACTATTACATTGCTTTTGGGGTGCCAAATCATTCACTGCTGCTAGCAGACAGATTACGCAGTTCGGGAGCAAAATCACGGAGATTAGGCTTCTTATCTAAACTCATTCTATCACTTATTTGTCATCAAATTTGGGTGGCTCGTTGTGCTTCAATCTACTTTGAAGATACTAGTAGTATTAGGAAGGTAATACGTAAGATTAATTGGCAGCTTTATCATATAAATAAGGCATACGAATTGCCTATTTTAGATAGTTTATTTCAGAGAATCCTCCCTTAGCAAGATTTTAAGTTGATTTCCACTTCTCTTTTGCTTTGTAAGGCTGTATGCCCATTTTATTTCTTACTTTAATAAATAGGTAGGGGTCCATGCCTAACCCCTGTTTTTGGAGGGTTTATTTAATATAAATAAATATATATATATATAAATATATATATATATTTATATATATACACTCCTGTAATAATTCTGTCAAAATAGGAAGATTTCAAGAATTCTTCTCTCAATGGGATTTTTTAATTTTTTCACTTAAATCTAATTTTACAATATATACATTTATATGTACTCAATTTTTCCGTACAATTTTGGCTAAAGATACAAAAAAGATTCCACAAATATAGCTCGTGTCAATACTCCCCGTCAAGTTGGTGCATAGATGTCACTAATGCCCAACTTGTCAAGTGATATCAGCTAAGGAACACCTTACTCAAGACTGCCTTCGTTACTATATCAGCTAATTGATTTTCAGACTTCACAAAAGGAAATTTAACAACATTTGTATAAAACTTCTGTTTGATGAAATGTTGATCAACCTTGATGTGTTTAGTTCTATCACGCTGTATCGGATTATGTGATATGTCAATTGTCGCTTTGTTATTACAAAAGAGCTGCATTTCGGTTCGTGGAGGATACCCCAACTCACACATCAATTTTTTCAACCATAACGATTAACAAAGACCCTTTCCCATTCTCCTAAATTGGGCCTCAGCACTAGATAATGCCACAACTTTCTGCTTTTTACTTCTCCATGTCACCAAATTTCCCTTACAAATGTGAAGTATCATAAGGTTGATCTCCTGTCATGAAAATTACATGCCCAATCCTCAACAGTATATCCTGCATTCTCAAAATTGGGTCCTTTCCAAAACCAAAGTACTCATCCGGGTGAACTTTTTAGATGACAAAGAATTCTCTCAACTGCACTCATATGATCTTCACTAGGTGCGTGTATAAATTGACTAACACAACTAACTCTGTATGCCAGATCAGGTCGTGTATGTGATAAATAAATTAGCTTTCCAACTAACCCCAGATATTCTTCCTTGATTGTTGGTACTTGATCAGCATGCTCGGTCAACCTATGATTTTGAACAATAGGAGTACTTGCTGGTCTACAATCCAGCATTCCCGCTTCAACATGCACATCAAGAACATATTTCCTTTGAGATAAAAAAATCCCTTTCTTTGATCTTACAACTTCTATTCCCAAAAATATTTCAAGTCCCCAAGATTTTTCATCTCAAACTCCGTTGACAATTTTTCTTGAAGTAAATCAATTTCCTCTAAATCATTCCCAGTGATAATCATATCATCAACATAAATGATTAGAGTCATTACCTTCTCCTCCTGTCGAAGACTTAACAAGGTGTTTTCAGACTCACTTTGCAAGTAGCCATACTTTTGCATTGCTACACTGAATCAGCCAAACCATGCCCATGCTGATTGTTTTAATCCATAAAGAGAACGCTCCAGTCTAAATACCATACCGATGTTGGAAGAAGAGTTGTACCCAGGCAGGACATCCATATATATTTCCTCCTCTAGATCATCATGTAAGAAGGCATTCTTTACATCAAACTGTTGTAATGAACAAAATATGTTAGCTGCAAGTGATAAGAGGACACGAACCATGTTCAATTTGGCAACCAGGGAGAAGGTCTCTTGATAGTCTATCCTATATGTCTGGGTATATCCTTTCGCCACCAGCCTTGCCTTGTATCTCTCAACGGATCCATCTGACTTTTATTTGATAGAGAACACCCAATTGCAACCCACCGTCTTCTTCCCGTCAGGTATTGGCACCAAGCTCCATGTTTTATTTTTCTACAAGGCTTTCATCTCTTCCTCCATCTCCTCCACCCACCTAGGATCCTCCATTGCCTCATGTACCCCACTTGAAATATGAATAGAATATACCGTCATCACAAAACTCTTCAAGGATTCAGACAAACTCTTAGTACACACATAATTCGCAATGGGGTATTTTTATCTTTTTTCTTTAGCGCCAAGGGAATATCTGTTGAGGGGCTTTCCTCGATTAATCCTAGCAAACAAATTATAACCCATAGACATATTAGAATCATCAGCTGAGTCATGATTGCTTACCTCGATGATATCCTCAGACACTAGGCTAGGTACTTAAGAAGAGATGGGTTGTTCAGTGTCAATTTCGGCAACAACTGAATCAGGTCCTACGCTACCACCTGGAGTCATGGATGGGTCATGGATTACGGCCTCACTCCCTTCAACAATATCATGCTGCCCATCACTGCCCTCATCACCAACATCCGGCTCATCTGAATCTTGTCTATTGTCTAAACTAGCCTCACAATTGTTAGTCAAATAGTTTTCACTTGCCAAACCTGCTCTACTCAACAATGGACTCTCATGGCTACTTCCGTCGACACTAGCAGTCTCTCTTTTCACTTGCCAAACCTGCTCTACTTAACAATGGACTCTCATAGCCACTTCCGTCGACACTAGCAGTCTCTCTATCCTAAAAATTTACCATTTCACTAGTCGTCTCCCTTTGAAAGGCAGAATTGGTGGATATGTAGAAGCTTTCCCCTTCGACAAAAAGTAACAACCAACGTCACATAGTCTGATGAATGCCATAACCGATGAACATACACCTAAGAGCACAAGGTCTGGTTTAGAACCCTTGAGTCTTATGAATATGCACGAAGGCTACACATCCAAAGACAAGTGGGGAAATAGTCAACATCGAGGGAAGTGAAACAAAAGGGGAATGTGCCTCCAAAGGTGTTGCAAAGTCTGAAACTTCAGAAGGCATTTGATTTATGGGGTGAACTGCAGTAACCACCACAATGTCCCAAAACCAAGAAGGAACATGTTATTCGAAGAGGAGAGCTCGAGCAGTCTCCAAAATGTGCTTGTTCCTCTTCTCGGCTATTCCATTCTGATGGGTTGTGTGTTTGTGCATGAGGATTCATGAATGAGACCATGCTGGTAAAAATATTCAGAGAGATATTGATTCATATATTCACAACCGTTATAACTGTGGAGAACCTAAAGCTTGGCATTAAATTGAATCTGAATCATTTTATGAAACCCCTTGAACACATTAACCACTTCACACTTGGTTTTTAGCAAATATAACCATGTCATCCTAGTGCAATCATCCACAAAATGCCGAAACCATCGACTTTCCGAAATACCAGGAATGGGTGAAGCATCCCAGACATCATAATGAAGCTGAGAGGAAAAACAAGCACATTTTGGAGACTGCTCGGGCTTGCCTCTTCGAACGGCATGTTCCTTCTCTGCTTTGGGACATTTTGCTGAATGTGTGTGTACATAAGGATTCATGAATAAGACCATGCTAATAAAGATATTCAGAGAGATGCTGATTCATATATTCAACACCGATATCACTGTGGAGAACCTGAAGCTTGGCATTAAATTGAGTCTGAATCATTTTATGAAACCCCTTGAACACATTAACCACTTCACTCTTGATTTTTAGCAAATATAACCATGTCATCCTGGTGCAATCATCCACAAAAAGCACAAACTATCGACTTCTAGAAATACCAGGAGTGGGTGAAGCACCCCAGGCATCAACATGAATGAAGGAAAAAGGTAAGCCATTTTTATTGAAACTATTAGGAAAAGACACATCGTGGTTCTTTGCCAAAATGCAAGTTTTACTACTAAAATCAGAATCCTTCAATCCAACAAATAAACTAGAAAACAATTTTCTCAAATACACAAAGGACAGAAGTCCTAAACCTCTATGCCAAAGCTAAATTTCCTCCTCTTTGTTACTAATGGTGCTGCGAACCTAATGAACCCTTCCTAAGGTGAAGTTGTCAAGGTAATACAGCCCCATCTTCTTAGTACCACACCTAATTAGTGTCTTGGTGAGGATATCCTGATAAAAATAGAAAGTAGAATACATCAGTACAGAATAATTCAATTCTTCAGCTAATTGTACAACAGAAATCAATTTTGTGGACAATGAAGGAACAAGAAGTGTATTTGGTAAAGTCAATGTTGGGGACACCACAACCACACCAGCCCCAATCACAAGGGACGACAAACCATTAGTATTAGAAATACTATCATGTTGCTATTTAGTGGCACGAACAATATCACCCCAGTCATACGTCATATGGTCATTCGCCCCAGAATCAATTATCCATCTGTCGCATATATTATGCCCAGGAACAGCCAATGCAAAACCAGAATTACTTTGGATATTACCTGTATCAGGAGTCTCAAGTTGAATAGAAAGATCACACTTGGGTATTAAGGAGAGAGTGGGTCGGTGGAATCAGCACTAGCAAGAGCTGCCTTGCCCCATCCACCCTCATAGTTGTTGCCACTAGCTTGTTTCTGTGATTGGAATTCCTTCCACCAATCCGGGTAACGATGGAGCTTGAAGCACGTCTTTTTGGTTTGCCGTGTATTACCACAATGTGACCAGCCTCCGAAAGATTCCTTATGCCTAGAAGAGGCATTTCATCGACCTCTACCCTGCTTAGTCATCTACAAAAAGGGTTTTGACCCACTGTGCCACTTGGACCTAGGGAAAGCTCAGATGGGGTGAGCATCACAGTTTGCCAGGTGGCTTCACGTCAGACCCTTGAATAGGCTTGTTCTAAAGTGGGAAAAGGCTGCATAGAAAGCACTTCAACACAGACATGATCGAGACAATCATCCAACCCATCCAGAAATATGTATACCCTGTCCTCTTGAAGTGCTTGGTTATATTTCGCAATATTAGTAAGGCATGTCATTTGGTTGGGTCTCCGAAAATATATCTCCCTCCATAATCCTTGGAGATTGTTGTAGTAGGTTGCAAGAGTTCCTCCCTTCTGCTTCATTTGGATCACCTATTCCTTCAAGTTGTAAAGTTGGGATGTATCGGAACCATCAAAATATGTCATGGCACACGGCATCCCACACCGTCTTGGCTGATGGATACCCAATAAAATTACCAATTAACTCAAGGCTCATAGAGTTAATCAATCACCCCTTAATCATGGGGTCCTCTGTCTTCCACTTGCTGTATTGGGATTTAATTGTTGGAGGTTGAAATAATTCACCATTGATATATCCTGCTTTGTCCTTAACTAAAATAAACATCTCAGCCACCTGTGCCCACAATCCATAATTGGAGCCATCTAATTTGATGGCAATCTGACTCATAGAAGAATCAGACGAAGAGGTGAAGCTGTGGGTGGGTGGTTGCGTTAAGATTTCTATAGGTTTTGTGGTGAGGTTCTCAAGGAAAGAGGCTGTAGTCGAACTTGCCTATTGTTCTTGGGGTGGAATCACGGTAGTAGGGTCTATCATTGTCAATAATGACACTCAAAAAATAGGTAATCAATGTAGCAACCATCGAAGGGGGGAAAAAAAAAACAGCTGCCAAATAAAAGACAACGGCTGCAGTCAGGGAAAAAAAGCATGGTAAGCAAGTAACATGGGTCAGATGTTTGTTTTTATGGTTGGGGGGATGGGGGGAGCATTGTCCCTACTGTCAGCAGGACTCGAACCTGAGTCGTCTGGCAACGGATACCAAGGGATCATTCTCTTCTCTCTTCAAGGGACAGTCCAGCGCTGGCAAGATTCCTCCAGTAGTGCCTCTGAAATCACCATAGCTCTTCAAGGGTGAGCCGGCTTTCTTCTTCTCCAAGAAGGAACTCGCCACTCTCTCTGCGGTGTTCAAATTGTCACTGATCAAGAAATTCACATTCGGCAAACCATCACTCGACACCATTTGAAAGTTGTTCCAAACGATTGGGCTCAAAGGAGAATGCACTCTCGAATTGATTGACACAAGACAGATTCTGATTCGGGTTTCTCATGAAGATGACTACTGCCACCTATGGCTGAAAGGTGTTTGGATGTTGAATGGCATACCGACCAGGGTCTTAAATGGACACTACAATTCCATGTCAAGAAAAAGCCATCCACAGTGCCAGCATTCCTCTCCTTCCTCGATCTACCCATTCACTTCTTCAGGAAGAAAATTCTACATTCCTTCGCTGCTGTCATAGGGAAGCCTTTGAAGGTCGATGTTCCAACTGCAAATATGTCGAGACCAAGTGATGCCCGAGTTTGTGTAGAAATTAACCTGCTATGCACTCTTCCAAACAGAATTTGGATAAACCAGGAAGATTTGGGATTTTGGTAGCCCATAACTTATGAACACACATTGCGGTATTGTACCTTCTGTAAGAAAATTGGCCATTCTCATGACTATTGTCACGTGAAAAATCCAAGCTTGAATTAGAAGAAGAATTCTGCCGACCCAACAACCCTACGAGTAGCTCAACAAAATCCAAAATTGAGGAATTTACAGGTCTGGTAAATAAAAGATACACAGACAATAGACCCGATTCTACTGCAATTAGTGCAGAAGAAGAACACTTCAGTTGTGAACAAGGAAGCAGAGATTCTGGGACAACATGTCAGTTCCAGTATGGAAGTTACAGCTCGTGAAATCAATGCACCAGTAGGAGACCCAAAAGTGGCATAGCCAGCTCTCGATGATGAAATTCTTAACTTGGGTAACCAAAATCCAGTAGGGAAAGATGCACCAATTGAATAGAAATTTACAACAATACAAGAACAAGAAATAGAGGTACCAGCAATCTTGGACGTCCCAGCAGCAGTCATGAATTCTGCTCAAGAACATCGGGGGACTCTACTTCCGGCCAAGATGCTGCAAATCCAATTCGGGGATATTTTCAAGAGGAAATACCAAAGGCAAGTGAGGCACAATCTGCTCCCCCCAATGCTATCAAGAAGAAGAAGGATTTTCCACCTTCAAACATGGTTACTCAACAACAATCCCAACGTAGCTTATCATCCCATGAATCGATATGAAGAATCTATTGATATGGAATATAAGAGGTATAGGTAACACCAGCTCTTTGGAAAAACTGAAATCTCATGTTTTGCAACTTAACCCTTGCATAATTGCTATTTTGGAGCCAATGGAAAATTCTTCTCGAATTGCTTCGTATGCATATAAACTTAAGTTACCTCATTATTATTCTAATGCGAATGGCAAAATTTGGTTGTTTTAGTATGCTAATTTGACAGTCTCGATGGAGAGGGATACGAATCAAATGTTGTCTTGTAGGGTTGAACGGTATATGGGATTGGATGGTGATTGTATTATGTCTTTTGTTTATGCTGGTTGTGACTATATTGCTCGTAGGGTGTTGTGGGAAGAGATAGCAGAAGTTTCAAGTTACAAGGCTATGGCTAGTAGGTGGAGATTTTAATGTGGTTCGGAGTTTGGAAGAAAGCTTAGGCACCATTCCGGCCTTAAGACCACTTATTGAGTTCAATGATAGCTTGGAGCATTGTGGTTTGTTGGATTTGCCATATGTGGGCAGCAACTACACCTGGTATCATCCCACTTTGGCCCAAAATGGACCGAGTAATGGTGAATGAGAGTTGGCAGAATACTTTTCACGGCGCTGCTGTGGAACATTTGCAATGCATCCCCTCATATCATAGTCCACTACTCATCTCCATGAAGGTGGCTGAAGCATCCAAACAACGCAATTTTTGTTTTCAATGCAGGCTCAGGCATAAGGACTTTCCAGAGGTTGTAGAATCTTCTTGGCAGCAACCAGTGGAGAGTGATGGTCTGCAACGCATGGCTGTAAAACTGAGCAAGTTGAAGAAAAAACTCATGGACTGGAATAAGGAAGTATTTGGTAATGTAGTGACCAATGTACAGCAAGTTGAGATTTTGGTCTCTACATTAGAAAAAGTATATATGGCAGATAATACAGTAGGAAACCGTGAGCAACTTCATCGATCTCGGGCTGACTTGGACTTTCGCTTGAAGAATCAAGAAACATTTTGGCGACAGAAATATAGCATAAAATGGCTCCAAGAAGGAGAAGGGAACACTTCATATATTTCAAATTGTTGGCATACCTGGAAGGCAGTACTTTAGATTCATAAAATCAAGGATAGAGAGGGAAATTGGCCTACGAGAAGTGATGAGATAGAACAAGAGGCAAAGCATTTCTTTTCGGGGCTGTCGATGGAAGAAGTTGGCTACCAGTAAGACCCACGGAAATTTACGGTTGCAATTCCGAAAGAAATCACTCGAGAAACAAATAAAGATCTCTCGACTCTACCAGACTTGGAGGAGGTTAGCTCAGTCATGTTCAGCTTGGATGGAGACATTGCAACAGGTGTAGATGGGTTTCCAGGGAAGTTTTTCAGAGCATTTTTGGAACTCATCAAATCAGATATGTCGCAGGCAGTCTGGGATTTTTGGTCGGGGTACAAATGCTGCAATGCTTTACAGCAACTTTGATTGTTCTTATTCCGAAGAAGAACAATCCGTCATCTTTTGCAGACCTTCAACCAATAAGCCTTCGTAACTTTTCCTCAAAGGTCATTGGGAAGGTAATTTCATTATGCCTTGCTAAGATACTTCCCACTTTGATTTGTCCTAATCAAGGGGGTTTTGTGAAGGGAAGAAACATATCTGATAATATTTTGTTAGCTTCAGAGTTAATTTATTCATTGAATAGGAGATGTGTTGGGGGTAATATGATTTTAAAACTTGATATGCTGAAAGCCTTTGATAGAGTGAGGTGGTCCTTTCTTTTGGAGGTGTTGGGGAAATTTAGGTTTAGCCGTCATTTTTTAAACCTCATTTTCGACTGCTTGGCCTTCAAAAAGTTCTCTGTCACTATAAACGGTAAATTATGTGGCTTTTTTCTATCCACTAGAGGTGTCCGTCAAGGAGATCCCTTATCTCCAACCTTATTTATATTGGCAGCTGAAGTACTTTCTCGGGGATTGTACAGACTGTTGAATAATGGTGAAATGGGTGATTATATAACCGAGAGAATTAGTCTTCCTGCTTCTCATTTGAGTTTCGCAGATGATATCATTATATTTACAAAGGGATTAAAGAGGAGCCTTCAGAATCTAATAGACTTCCTTGAGTTCTATCAGGACTACTCGGGCCAAAAAATCTACTTTCATAAGAGCTCAATATACCTTTCGACTCAAATTTCATATCAGCTCCGAGTTTTTATTAAGGAGATTACAGGATGTGTTTTTTAGCCACTACCAATGATTTACTTGGGCTATCCGATTTTTCCAAGCTGAGCAAAGACATCCTACTACGAACCACTGAATAGTCAGATCAAAGCTAGCATTAATGGAAATATCTTTCTCCCACTGGGAAAGCTATTTGTTGGCAGTTACAAACCCACCTCAGCAAGTTATTAAGGAAATCGAACAGCAATTTGCCCAATTCTTCTTGGGGCACTCGGAGTATGGAAACAACAGACATTGGTGCACTTGGGATAGTATCACTCAGCTGTATGATAAGGGATTTCTAGCAGTATATTCTCTCAACCGAGCAGTCGCAGCATATGGCTTTAAGCTGTGGTGGAAATTCCAATCTTCCGACTCTTTGTGGTCTCAATATCTGAGGATGGAATATGGTTTCCAATCGGGAGAGGAGCTAGCTAAGGGAGGCTCACTAGTCTGGAGACACATGCAGCAGTCTCAAATTTGGGCAGAACCGCTCATTGTACAAGATGAGAATGACACTTACCTATGGAATTTGTCTTCCACCGAACGGTTTAATATCTCGGATTGCATTTCAGCTTAGAAGGAGGAAGAGTTGGATGACCACATTGCAGAGCACTACTTCCATTCGAAGATCCCACTTTCACGGTCCATCTTCAAGTGGAAGTTAGGCAACCGATACTTGGCGACGGATGACACAAGATCTCGTTTAGGCTTCCAGCTAGTCTCTCAGTGTCATTGTGAGGATGCTAGTGAAACAAATGGAGCATCTGTTTGGAAGTTGTCTAATTGCTAGGGCAGTTTGGTCTCACTATTGCCAAGCTTTTGGAGTGGCTGAAGGACTGTTGCAGCTGGAGGAAATGCTACAGCAATGGGGCAATCAGTCCCAACGATTAGGCGTTTCAGTGAAACTCATTACGTCACTTGTTTGTCATGAAATTTGGGTGGCTCGGTGTGCCTCACTCTACTCTGACGAAATCAACAATAGCAAGAAGATCTTGAGCAAAATTAATTGGCAACTATACCACATCAACAAAGCATATACATTGCCTATCTTAGATAGTTTATTTCATAGAATTCACACTTAGATATGTTTGATGGTGTCTTGCACCAACTTATTGTTTTTGTAAGGCTTTCATGCCAATTTTATTTCTTTAATAATGTGTAGGGGTCTGCCTAACCCCCGTCTTTTAACAGTTTTCATAAAAAAATAAATAAATAAATAAATAAAGTAACATAGGTCAAAAAAAGCCAAACAAAATTGATGGTGGCGCATGTATGTCAGGGTGTTGTTAGGATTCCTGCACTAATACCATGTCAAAATAAGAAGATTTCAATAAAGAGAATTCTTCTCTCATTGGGTTTTTTTATTATTATTTTCTCGCTTAAATCTAATTTTTCAATAAATATATATTTATATTTATATTTATATACAATTTTTCTCTACAATTTTGACTAAAGATAGTCAACCCTACACAAAAATGATTCCACAAAAATAGCTCACGTCGACAAATTGCTCTCTTCTTGAACTGAACATTATTAAGGTGTTAGATTAAACTTATAAGGGAGAATAATTAATGCCGTTTTCTGATTTTATGTGATTTAATATATATATATATATATTTATTTATTTATTTATTTATTTATGTATATGAACACATTAATGGATCCTTAACAAACATTAGAAAGTGAAAAAGAATCTGATTCATCTATTTAATTTGGTTTGTATAAGTCATGGGCGGTCTTATAATTTTCTCAGTGGAAGAAAGAACAACAATCACATCAAGAAAAAGAACTAGAAACGGATTAATCGAACATATCTATTAATCATTGTATTAATTAATAAAGAAACGGATCTAAATACTTATTGCCATTGTTACTTATCTATTATTAAATAGTCAACTGTGGGTGTTATTAGGTCTTTAATCCTATTGACCATCCCATGTCTGAGGGTCCGAATCGTGACAACTATCGACAAAAAAAAATGATAATAATAATTAATAAAATGCGTGTATAGGTTTGTGCTGTTCGGTTCATATTTTAGGAATCAGAATCTATTGAATTGGGAACCTTATTATAGAAAATTCCAAAGCAATGAAGTACTCTGAAAGTGCCCTTTTCCACCTATAAATAAAGAACACATTCATGTTCTTTATGCTCAAACTTGTAAGTGCTTAATTCTTCTTCTTCACCTTCCATTTTCCGCTTAATCTTGCAGAACGGAAATGGCTCGTAATTATAAGGCAACCGGACTTTTAGAGATTGGAATGGAAGGATTTGCTGCGATAGAAGATCAGTTCTCTAGAAACCCTAGGCAGCCGCTGCCGCCTCCTTCTCCTCCACTTCATCAAGAAAGACTGTGCCCTAGGGTTCATAATTATCAGCCACAGAATAATCATAATAGGCGGAATAATAATAATTACTCTTATTATTATAATTCCCTGCGCCTCAACCGTCGAAAGAAGGTGTAATCGACTGCAACGAGGCTGCAAAAATATATGGAGGGGTGCTGTATAAGGAAACTGGACGCAAGAAGAAGCCGTTTTTCGGATTCGGAGGGTTTAGCTTTTTCCCCAAGGTTAAGTAGAAATTTTTCTTGATCTTCTGGACATCTTATAATTATATATGTTTGTCGCTCTCTGGTTTCCTTTTTTTTTTTTTTTTTCCTCCCTGGTTTTGCCTTATGTGTAGCTATTTTATCAGTAATGGAATAAGAGTGCGGTTTGTGTAATCTGCTATAGCTATATCTATGTGCGTGTATATATAGAGTAATGTTACAAAGTGCTACGGAACACACACTTTATGTTGTGCTTTAGTTAAGTCAGTCTAAAGCAATGGTCAACTGTTAAAAAGATATAAATTGTTCTATAAAAAATTATTTTTCATATATTTTATATACACTAAATCTTAAAAGGCTAAATTCTAAAATTTATTTTATTTTATTTTTTAATAAAATTGACCGTTAACTTTGAACATTAGAGACTTGACTGACTTACTATATATACAGCTTTTCTATATATATATATATAAACTATATCCATGCAATTTTCCTAACATTTGTGATTTTTAATTTCAACTTTCCATATATAGATATATAGAAAATTAAAGAAATTATGGAAAAATTTGGACTGAAACAAATATATCACCAAGCACGTCAAAGGTATATTAAATGAATGAAATTGAAAAATAACGAAAAAATCCACTTAATTTGAGAGGTTCTTTATAGAATAGTATAATTCGTGCATCTTCGGGGAAAAAAACCACCTAAATTTTCAA
>JAOXNR010040086.1:0-20191 GCA_028571225.1 Parsonsia alboflavescens | reverse complement strand
CTAAGACAAATTCTAAAATCAACTACTTAATTTTGTTATTTGATCAATGATTATCCCCATGGCAATTGACCTACGGAGTGTTTCTTGTTGACAACTTTCTCATCTTTATTCTCTCCTTTTAATTCCTTGTTTGACTTTATTTTTACAAACTTTTTTAAAGATTCCCCCCTTTTTTGTTACTTATTAATTGGTTTCATTTAAATTGAGATTCAATTCCTTGTGGGTTCGACCTACTTGCCCTAACTGCATTTGTTTTGGTAGATAGGTTTAATTTGTTCGTGTTACGACACGCGGTCAGAGGTCGTTGGTGCCTAAATTACCATCTTCAAGTGGTAGTCGTTGATGGGTCCGTCGATTCCTTGTAACGACTATCTTTTGGGGTACCTTTCCATTTGCATCTCTAATCAAGAGCTACAAGCTAGCTAATTATTTTTCAACCTCAAGTAGAGTTGTGCACACTTTGTCGTGGCACAGAAGGTACATGAGCACGGTTGGGGCTCAGAAGGTCATAGGCCGTGGCCTGGTGAGGCCTCCGTTGTGCTCATTTGGAGGTCTGTGACCTGGAAGGTCGGTGGTAGGAGGTCCCTGCCCAATTGTACCTTGGAACTCGCCAAGCTGACCTTCAGGTATTAAGAATTACCATCTCCAAGTTGAGAGTCTAACCTTCAGGCATTAAAGATTGCCATCTTGAGGTCAGGGGCCAGACCTTCAGGTATTTAGAGTTGCCATCTCTAGGTCAAGGGCCTGACTTTAAGGTATTCAGAGTTACCATCTTCAAGCTATGGGGCTATCCTTTAGGCATTATGTGCTACCATCTATAGGATGCGACCCTTAAAAAATTGAACTATTTTCTTGCAACTGCTTGTGAGGCATACCTTCAGGTATTGAGAATTACCATCTTGAGGTTGCGGCCCTTTGAAAAGTTGTTTATTTTCTCACAACAACAATTTTTGAAGAGAAGATGCGTTCTCTTCGTTTTGGGAAACTGTCCGGCGGTCTGGACTAGAAAGTCACCCCGCTTTACTTTTACCAGTATCCGACCCGTTATAACATGAAGAAATGGATCGTTTTTATTTTAGGAGAAAAAACGAAGCGTCGTTGGGTTTTCGAATCGACAACCCACTCTAGATTTGGGGAGATTGACTCACTTCAGTAAATCCAAGGTTTCCTTATTCAATATAACTTGAATACCTTCAAATTTAGGATTTAATTGAACCTCCACTCATCGGGCAAGGATTTTACAGAGCTTTTTTTATTCGAGCTTTTCTCCTCCGCTGGGCATTCGGCTTTCCTAGGATCATCCTTCTTTCTTCAAGACTTCACTGAGTGAGTTTTCTTTCTCTTCTGAATAAGCTGTTCCTTTCTTGTCTCTCTAATTTGTTGATTGCGTCCCCCTCTTTGTCTTCCTATATCTAGTATCCCCTCTCTCTAAACATGAAAGACAACACCTTCTTCTTAATCGGTCAATTTGGGAAACGGGGTTTTTTAATTTTTCTCCAGTGTTGACTACAGCTTCCTTGGTAAAAACTGAAACCTTTGAGCTTTCCAAAACAGAAGCATATTCTCTCTCTCATTCTTTGAACACCGGTCATGTTTTGGAGCTCTACGGTGAGTTAGGACTAGGAAAGGGCAAAATTATTGCTACTAAAGAGCATGAAAGTGCCTTTAGTAAGCGTGATGAACACATAGTCATTTATGCTTCTAGCCTTAGGGGACGTTTTCTCCTTCCTCACATTCATCCCTCATTTTTTTACCTTGCCTTCTTTTAAAGCTTTTCCTTAGCCCAGCTTGTTCCCAACTCTCTTCGGACAGTAGTTGCTGTCATCGTAATCTGCCATCTTTTCCTTTATGCTTCTAGCCTTAGGGGAGGGGTTCTCCTTCCTCATATTCATCCCTTATTTTTTGACCTCACCTTCTTTAGCGTTTTTCCTTGCCCTAGCTTGTTCCCAACTCTCTTCGGACAGTAGTTGCTTTCATCGTAACCAATCATCTTTATCGAGTTCCAGTCTCTCTGGAGCTTTTCAGATGCTTTTATAGGTTGGGGGTCTCCTCAGCGTCCAAATGCGATAAGAGGTATCCTCAGTTTTCTTCTCGCCACAAGCTAGTTAGCCCTTTCCAGTTTTTTGCATTAGAGTGGAAATCGTCTTTCTTCTTCACTCGCGTTCCTGACTATTTAGTTTGTTCCAAGGCTTATCCAGATTGGAACCTGAACCGCTCAATTTTCAATGAGCTTCCTGACCTATCCATTGATCAGGCCGAGCATAGGAACATCCTTTTAGATCTGGTCAGTTTTGGCAAGCCTAAGTTTGGGTGCACCAGCCCAATTTGGCCTGAGGTCTTTCTTCTCCCTTTTGGGTTAGGAGAACCAGCAGAGCGTGACCTCCCTTCCTTTAGAGAAACTGTTAGGATATCTTCTTTTGGTGGGAAATCTCCCAATGTTTACTGAACTTTGGCTCTTATCATCCTGGCTTTAATAGTTTTCCTTCTAGTTTCTTGCAATAATGACGGCATCAGAGTGGCTTTGCGTTTTTGGACCCTCTCGAGCCTCTGAAGGTAGAGGTCGGGGCCTTGTTGGTATCTCCCCTACCCGTGCCTTTACTGTCAAGATTTCCATTCCCTGGGGTAGGGGAAGGGCTGCAGTACCTAAGAGGACTCGAGGGGCCTCTAAGAGAGATTCAATTGCTGCTGGGATGGGGCCTTCAAATAGACTCATTAAAATTTTGACTTCCTCGTCTTCTCCCTCTTCCCAGACTATGAAGAAGATTGCTCCCGATAATTCTAGGAAGGGAAAAGCCTTGGCAACCTCCGAGTCTCAACCAGCATTTCTGGGGTGTGCCATGGAAGAGGTCGTTGAGACCTCCAAGAAGTCTCCTTTAAGAGGTCACTGGAAAAGCCTTGGCGACCTCCGAGTCTCAACCAGCATTTTCAGGGTCGCCTTTTTTATGGAGTCCATTATGTCAATTGACCAGGAAATTTGCCGACAGCTCACAGACGAGGAGCTTGATAGGTTTAGCGCCTCCTTTCTTGTTGCAGTGAGCTTTTCGCACCCTTTTTAACTTCCTATGTCTGGAGGAAGTTACTGCTTTCCAAGAGTACATGCAGTCGCTGCTGATGCCCCAGCTAATCTCCCTGCGTGCTGAGGTGGTTGATGACCTTAAAATGCTCAATCCGGGGATGAGGACTAACTCAGATTTTGATGCCAATTTTTATCATCCGGAGTTGGCCGCTCCTCTCCCCTGGTGCAAAAGGAAGTTTCCTCTGAAGAGGTAGCTGCTGTTGAGATACTGATCCAAGTCGGTCAGGCTGATGAAGGTCTAGCATGGAAGGGGAAAGCTCCTGTTGAGGCTACCCCCAAGTTCGAGGAGATCCTGGGCATCACCCCATCAACTAGCATTATTGCCTCTGCTCTAAAGCAGAAGCTAAATGTCTTCTCTTCAATAGCCTTTCTTGGTGTGGTTACATGGCATCTCTTCAGTAGCCTTTCATGGTGTGCTTCTATATGCCAATAGTATACTTGGGATTTCATCTGGCCAGTCAGCCTTTCTACCTTCTTTCTCGAGCTCAGTGAGTCTCTTCTTGAGTCCTTCCAGGATGGCCCTGTTCATGACCTCAGCCAAGCCATTAGCTAGGGGATGAGCTATAGAGGTCGGTCTCTGTTCAATGTTGAGAGTTTCACAGAAGGTCTTAAATGGGTTGCCAATGAACTGTCTCCTATTGTCGAATATGATAGCTCAAGGAATGCCAAATCTGTAAACAATGTTCCTCCATACGAATGACTGGACTTTCGCTGATGAGATTATTGCAATGGGCTCTACTTCCAATCATCAGGTGAAATACTGCACGGCAACTATAAGTAACTTTGCAACCCCAGCCCTTTCAGGAAGGGCCCAGAATATCAATGCCCCATATATAAAAAAGCACTGATGTGTTGATAGACTGGTACTTAGTGGGGGGTAGGTGTGATTTGTTTCTATGCAATTGGCAGCTCGTGCACTTCTGTATGACTTCCTCAATGTCTGAAACCATTGAGGGCCAATAATATCTTGTCCTTATTATTTTCTAGGCGGTGGTTTTAGCTCCTATATGTGATCCACATATTCCGTTGTGTACCTCTTCAATGACATACTATCCTTCTCCCTTGCTTAGGCATTTGAGCATGGGCCAAGTGTATGATCTCTTGTATACCTCGTCATCTCCTATTATTACAAAGCGAGGTGCCCATCTCCGCACTTGGCAAGCTTCCTTTGGATCTTGCGGGAGGTCACCATGTCTGAGGTATTTGTAGATTGGATACCTCCAATCCGCTTGAACCTCAATAAGTAGATTCTCTTCTTGAGTGCAACTATTCCACGAGTAGCTCGGCATTTGTTCCAATCACCTCTCGGTATACTTTTTACAGTGTGATTGCTTCTGAATTTTTCTCTTTGGGAATTTGCTCGATCAGGAAGTAGTTAAGCTTACACACTATATCCCTTACTTTTTTGAGATATTTGATCATGTTATCTTCTCTTGCTTCGTATTCCCCAACAACTTGGCTGGCTATGATCTGTGAATCTGCTTTGAAATGCAGTTTCTACACTCTGAGAGCTCTTATAAGTCTTAGACCCGCTGCTAAGAGAGCTTCATACTCGCATTCATTGTTCGAAGTCGGGAAGTTGTACTTCATAGAGTAAGGGAATCTCACTCCCTCAGGGCTAATCAGCACAATTCCCACAACTGAATTTTCTTTCTCTGTGGAACCATTTGTCTACATGGTAAAAATACTGTGTTCACAAGTGCTAGTGAGCTCCAATGAAACTCTGGTACATTCTTCTAGGAAGTTTGAGAGGGTTTGAGCTTTGATGGCTTTCCTTGGCTCAAAGTTGATTTGATAACCTGAGAGCTCGAGGGACCACTTTATGGTTCTGCCTAATACTTCAGGCTTCACTAGAGGCTGCTTCAATGGTAAATTGGTCATGACTTTTATAGGGTATGCTTCAAAATACGACTTTAGTCTCCTTGAATTAATAACGATGAGGTACAAGAACTTCTCGAGGTCCGAGTATCTACTCTCTAGACCTCGGAGCAAACGACTAACCTAGTAGATACTGACTGTTGGCCTGACCTTTCTACCAATAGGACTGAGCTGATTGCTGTCTCAATCGCTGTTAGGTACATGCAAATTTCCTCACCTGACATCGGAGAGACTAGTTGAGGAGGTCTTCCTAGGAAGTCCTTCAATCTGACAAACGTGGTTTGGCAATCTTTGGTCCACTAGAAGTCCTTTAGCTTCTTTATAGCGTCATAAATTTCTCTCCATTATGTGCCATTTTACTAATGAAGAGCCCCAATGCCGCCATTTTTCCTGCTAGGCTCTATACTTCCTTGAGGTTTCTTGGAGGCTCTATATCTAGCAAAGCTTTGATTTTGTCTGGGTTGGCATCGATGCCTCTCTCCGAGATCATAAAGCTAAAGAATTTGCCTGTTGAAACTTCAAAGGTACATTTCTCCAAATTAAGCTTCATGTGAGTAGCTTTCAGGGTCTGAAAAGTTTCCTTGATCTCCATGATGAAATCTTCTGAGGTCTTGGACTTGATCACTATATCATCTACATAGACCTCGATGTTCCGCCCCAGCAATTTCTTGAAAACCTTGTGCATTGCTCTTGGTGTAACAATAGGCCCAACCTCTGTGATGAAGGAGGTCTTATCCATGTCCTCAATGGCCATCAGGATTTGATGAAACCCTTTGTAAGCATCTACAAAGCATAGCCACTAGTATCCAACCATTAAGTCTACCATCTGATCTATGCTTGGAAGTGGGTGGGAATCCTTTTCGCAGTACCTGTTGAGTGTGGTGAAGTCTGCGCACGATCTCCATGCCCCTTCCTTCTTTGAGACCACAACCGAGTTGGCTAGCCATTCAAGGTATACTACTTCTTTCAGAATCCCAACGTTGAGAAGGGCTTGGACTTCCCAAGCTATGACCTCATTGCACTCAAGGGCTAAGGTCCTCTTCTCTTGCTTCCCAGGTTTGACTCCTGGCTTGTGCCCAACCCTCTGCTCAGCAATCTCTCGGTCGACTCCCTCGAGGTCGCTAGGTTGCCAGGCGAAGACCTTCAAGTTTTCTTCAAGGGAATATACCAGTTTCCCTTTGATCACCGGAGGTAAGAGCTCTCCAATCTTAATCCCTTTTTCATGGAATTTGGGGTTGAGGAAGACTTTCTTTCCACTTCCTACCTCCTGGATTCAGAGGTGATCATCCTGCTTTGGTAGGTCGATGCAATCCTCATGCATGGCCTCTGGCGAGCATTCTTTGTTACCCCCAACTATGTAACATTCGGTAGCAACTTGTCTATCTCCTTCTAGGACAACCTAGGTGTCTCCGACCAAGATTCTCATATTGTAATTGAGCAGGGAGATTTTTGCTCTTAGGTCCGTGACCCTTCTTCAGCCAAGGATGGCGCTGTAAGTTCCAGGGGCATCCACAACCATCCAGTCCATCATCTCGGTGATTTCTCGATTGACTATGTGAACCGTGGTTGGGACCCGTAGGATTCCATCGGCATAAGTTGTGCTACCATTGTAGCTTGTCAAATCCATGTTTAACTTCATTAGAGAGCTTCTGTCAATTCCTATCTGATCGAATGCTTTGCGGTACAAAACATTAACAGCACTGCTAGTGTCCACCATAATTTTTCTCACTAGGAAGTCACCAATCTGGAACGACGCTGTTAGGGGTTCTAAATTTCTCACTCGAGCTCACTTGGATCTCCTTGCAGGTGGCCTTCCTTTATCAGCTTTTCAATCTCACGTTTGAGGTCGAAGCAATCCTTCGTGAGATGGCCATGATCCTTATGGTTGTGGCAAAATTTTGCAAGATCTCTTTTGGCCACAGGACTCTTGAGAGGCCTGGGTGGCTTCATGAAGCCTCTTTTCTCCATAACCACCATGATTTCTGCTCGTGATGCCTTGAGTGGAGTGGTGACGATTTCGGGAATGGTTTTTCTCCTTTTTTCTGAGGTCTTTAATTTAGGGTAAGGGTTTTTCTATCCCGGTTTGTTTTTTGATTGCTTTTCGGATGCCCTCTGTTGTCTTTTTCGGTGGCTGTGGTGAAGCTAAGCATCTTCTTTTGGATCGTTGTTTCTTCAGCCATGATCAGTTTTTCTAGGAGCGTCTGCTGCTCCTTGATTGTTTTTACTGGTTCTTTGGCCAGCCTGAAGGCCACGTACCGTCCTTCCAACCCTTGCTTGAAAGTAGTGATGTATATGTCATCATTTTTCTATTCAATCTCCATTGCTTCGTTGTTGAAAAGACTATAGTAGCTGCGAGTGCTTTCCCTAACCTTTAGTTTTATGAGGAATAGGTCATTGATATCTTTTTCGCATCTCATGCTACTTTGGGAATTCTTCAAAAATAGCTCCTTCAGTTGTGTCTAGCTTGAGATGCTTGCATCAGGAATGCCCTTGAACCAGGACTGGGCTTTTTTGGTCAATGTTGACCAAAATGCTTTGCACTTGACATGGTCAGGGTGTTTGTACATCTCCATGTAGGAGACGTATTCATCAATGTGCTGCTGAGGTTCCCTAATACCATCATATTTTTTCTCCAGTTGTAGAGCTTTAAAGCCTGAAGGCATTCCTGCTATTCGGATGCTGTGGACAAACGGCGAAGGCTCGGTAAGGTCCTTAGTGTTCTACAGTTCTTTACCGCTAGGGGGAGTTGCTCACCTCAGTGGATTAGGGGCTACCACTTGAGCATTTTCACCTGTCATTTCGATCATGCTATGACGAGGTGGCATCATTGCTCCAAGAGGAGTTTGTAGTGAGCTCCTTGCTTTTTAGAGTTCGTATTCTACCGATGGCTCCGTGAGATGGCTACTCGATTGAGCCTGTTTCTCAAGTTGTACCCCCTTTCATGGTTGAGGGTTTCTCTAAGGTCTGTTACAAGTTGAGTCCTCACACTCTGCAGCCTCGCTTCTACTTGACTTGATTCTTGACTAGCCTCATTGCGAAGGGGGTCCTCACCTTGGGAGGCTAAAATCGACTTGGCTAGGGACATCTAGCTAGGCCTCCAGGTGGCTGTGAATAACTTCGGGTGGGCTCCGAAGTGCGCCCAGTGGATACATAATCTGGCCGGTTGGAAACTCTTTCTAGGGCCGCCACCATTCGTTTATAGGAGAAATGCTGAAACTGACATCCGTGTTCTTCCAGATCTCTGTAGTCTACAATTGTTGCTATTGCCAGCAAGACTGGGGCGTAACTCTTGCGGCCTTTCTTGTCCAGGCAGAGAGCTAACTGGGATCATCTGGGACGGACCATATGGTGCCGGCTCCTGGTGATCCTGTTGTGTGCCAGGCAGTGGATTATTATTGACAGTGGCTTGCAAAGTAGGTAGCATTTCGCATTGTTTCTGTAGTGCACAATTGCCATCTGGTATTTGGCATGCCACGGTGTGGTGGTTGAACACTTGAGGGCTGAGATTGAGCCATTAGGATTGTTTTTTATTTGTTTGCAGGAAAAAAGGGCTAGGCTTTTTGTTTCAATGTTCCCACAGACGATGCTAGAAATGATGGGGTTGAAAATGGACTCAGGGTCACCCCACAGATCCTAATGGAACTCCACGGTCCGCAGCCAGAGAAAATCAGAAAAATGGTAACCGGAGGGGGCTTTTTGTTTCTCTACTGCACAATTGCGATCTGCTATGTGGCATGCCACGACGTGGTGGTTGAACACTTGAGGGCTGAGATTGAGCCATTAGGATTGTTTTTTATTTGTTTATCGGAAAAAAGGGCTAGGCCTTTTGTTTCAATGTTCCCACAGACGATGCCAGAAATGATGGGGTTGAAAATGGAATAGATCCTGATGGAACTCCACGGTTAGCAGCCAGAGAAAATCAGAAATATGGTCACCGGAGGGGGCTTTTTGTTTCTCTAGTGCACAATTGCGATCTGGTATGTGGCATGCCATGGCGTGGTGATTGAACACATGAGGGTTGAGATTGAGCCACTAGGATTGTTTTTTATTTGTTTGTAGGAAAAAACGGCTAGGCTTTTTGTTTCAATGTTCCCACAGACGATGCCAGAAATTATGGGGTTGAAAATGGACTCAGGGTCACCCCATAGATCCTAATGGAACTGCACGGTCAGTAGCCAAAGAAAATCAGAAAAATGGTCACCGGAGGGGCCTTTTTGTTTCTCTAGTGCACAATTGCGATCTGGTATGTGGCATGCCACGGCGTGGTGGTTGAACACTTAAGGGCTGAGATTGAGCCATTAGGATTGTTTTTTATTTTTTTGTAGGAAAAAAGGGCTAAGCTTTTTGTTTCAATGTTCCCACAGACGATGCTAGAAATGATGGGTTTGAAAATGGACTCAGGGTCACCCCACAGATCCTGATGGAACTCCACGGTCAGCAGCCAGAGAAAATCAGAAAAATGGTCACCAGAGGGGGCTTTTTGTTTCTCTAGTGCACAATTGCGATCTGGTATGTGGCATGCCACGGCCTAGTGGTTGAACACTTGAGGGTTGAGATTGAGCCATTAGGATTGTTTTTTATTTGTTTGTAGGAAAAAAGGGCTAGGCTTTTTGTTTCAATGTTCCCACAGACGATGCCAGAAATGATGGGGTTGAAAATGGACTCAGGGGCATCCCACAGATCCTGATGGAACTCCACGGTCAATGGCCAGAGAAAATCAGAAAAATGGTCACCGGAGGGGTCTTTTTGTTTCTCTAGTGCAGAATTGCAATCTGGTATGTGGCATGCCACGTCGTGGTGGTGGAACACTTGAGGGCTGAGATTGAGCCATTAGGATTGTTTTTTATTTGTTTGTAGGAAAAAAGCTCTGGGCTTTTTGTTTCAATGTTCCCACAGATGACGCCAAAAATGATGGGGTTGAAAATGGACTCAGGGTCACCCCACAGATCCTAATGGATCTCCACGGTCAGCAACCAGAGAAAATCTGAAAAATGGTCACCGGAGAGGGCTATCGCCGGGGGAAGAGCTCCGATACCTAAGTTAGTGTTCTGAGAGTGATAGATGAACGCAAAGACTGTTCTTTGAAAACCATTCAAAGCCTCTTAGTTTTCTATCCTTAGACTGATTGTGTGTTTTGATTAAGCAGTAAAAAGAGAAAGTCTATTACCTCTGGGATTGCAGCCCTACACTACATGACTGTAGGCAATTAGGATAACTATGGGATTTCATTGAATCCCGCCAATTGCTCTGAGAATAATGGAGTTTCCCTAGGACAAGAGATCTTTCTATTCACATCTCTACTTGAGAGCCATGAGCTCACTAACCAACCTTCAGACCATCTTCGCGATCCCCCCGTGGATGTAGAGTATCTCGAACATCTATTCTGGTGAGATCAGCCTGAGTAGTCCTTGGCTCGTGGGGAGTGATTAGGGTCACGTACTGTTGGTCGTGGCATGGAAGATTTATGAGATGAGTTGGGAGTTACCAGATAGTAGGTTGAGCTCTAGTTGTATCTCTCTCGAACCCATTCAGGAGGTCGATGACCCGGGAGGTCGGTGGTAGCAGATCACTGCCCACCTTTCCTCGTTGACTCAATGAGTCTGGCTTTCTGGTATTGAAGGCATGGAGCCTTTGGCCCATTTGGGATTGACTTTCGTCTAGGTCCTGCCCCTCCATGTTGACTTGTCTAGGTTGTACCCATTTTACCCATCAGTATTTATTATTAATCAAACATATTTCTATATTATACATATATATATATGTATGGTTTTTTGCTAAGCCGCGCTCCGGAGTGCCCCTTATGCGCGCTCCAACCGTTACCGTAACGGAATTGTTGCTACAGTGCTCATGCAGCCAACCAAGCGGATCAACAATTCCGTTACGGTAACGGTTGGAGGGCGCATTAAGGCGCGTACCTTAGCAAATCCGTATATATGTATATATATATATATAAATCTTTAATAATGATATAGATATATATATATCTATATCATTATTAAAGATTTATATTTATATATATAGATATATATCAATATCATTATTAAAGATTTATATATAAATATATATATATATATACATATACACATATATATATTTATATATGGATAATGTTATAGAGTGCACAGTTAAATCTCTAATCGTGAAAGTTAACTGTCAACATCCAATTTTTTTTTTTTTAAATAAAATCTTCAATAATTTTTTTTTTTGTAAATATAATTTATATATTATAACCTAGAAGAATAAACTAAACCCAAAGGTATTGCATCAAATTTCTTATTATCTTTAAATAAAAAAAAGCTAACTCTTAACTTTGACTATCAAAGACATAATAGTGCACTCTATATATATAACCAACATTAAATATTGGAAGGTGACTCAATTATAATTAAATTCACACTTAGGACAAAACTAATTTAATATTTTGAAGAAAAAAAAATTAATGACAAAGTTTATGTCCCTGTAAAAAGGGTCACAATGTTAGTGTATATCTATCATCACACAAAGAGAAAATATAGTGTTCAATGCTTTAGTTTTTAAGACTTAAACCATTTTAAATAAATTGAAAAATAGATAGAAAGACACTTAATACAATGTCATATGTAATATTGTGTCTAAACTATCTCATAATTTGATCTCATCATACCCTTAAATTTATTTGATTAAACCATTACTACCCTAGCGGTACTTCTTGCTATCTTTCTCAAAAAATTTATATATATACGAAAATGCTATAATAGGCATCGGAGCTCAAATTATATTGAGCTCCTTATAAGTCTCTAATGTTCAACTATCTTCAGAAAAATTAAAATAAATTTGATTAAGTATCCCTAGGGTTTACTTTATAAAATGTATTTAAAACCCGAAATTTTGTTAAAAGAATTTAATTTTTATTAAAAAGAAAAATAGTTGACTGTTAGAGACTTAATAGGAGCACAATATAATTTGAGATCCGGTGCAAATAATAGCATTTCCCTATATATATAAATATATATGTATATATATTTACGGATTTGCTAGGGTGCGCTCCGGAGCACGCCTTAATGGGCACTCCAACCGTTACCGTAACGGAATTTTTGCTCTGCTTGGTTGGCTGCATGAGCATTGTAGCAAAAATTCCGTTACGGTAACGGTTGGAGCGCACCTTAGCAAAACCCTATATATTTATATGTAGTGATTATGTATACTTGCTTGTTCATATCTTGTAATATTTCTATTTTAAAAATTAAAGCACGATTCATATACGATAGAATTAAATTATATTATGTTAATGTCACTAGTATTAATTTATGTATTAGATTTGTAACCCTTCTTAATTTGTGATTAAACTTCCTAAAGATAATACATTACTAAATGTCTACCATTTTTATTTTTTTTTTCACTTCAACTCCTTTAAACCCCTATTACTTGTAGAGACTTGTATGTCGTGATTTTATGACTAAGTGTTGGAGGCAAAAGGAATTGGACAAGGGAGAAAGGAATGGCTAATGGAGTATAACTTTTTCATTTCAAATAGAAAAGGGACAAAAGATTAATAGTATGGTCACATCAAGTATCTGGAATGCACTTTTATTCCTCTTTTTTTTTTTTTCTCATTTCCTTGGCCCTCTCACTTTCCATCGTCCCACTCTACTTTATCAGACTACCTTCAATTTCCATTGTGTATCACTTTCCACACTCAGAACAAATTAAAGTCACTTTCCTTCATCTCATTTCTTATATTTGGTAGCTTCTCTTCTTTTGGTTTCTCCAAATATCTTTTGAACTCCGAAACCCCTATTTTCACAAAGGGCATCATGGGTGCAGGCTTCAATGTTTTTGGCCAAGCTATCAAATCTGCCCCAATCCGTGGTTTCCTCGACCCCTTTTTTCTCTACTCAGATCTATAAGCCAAGTTCTGCGAGGAAAAGCTGGGATTTGCTCAATATTTTGAAATCAAACCCATCCACCCCATAGCGATGGAAAACGTATGTTTACTCCACAAATGAAGCTCTAAAATCTAATCTTTCAACCTTTCAAGAACAATGTATGCATCCCTTCTCTTTTTGCAAGTAAGATTTCCAATGAGACTTTCAATAGGATTAAAGTTGTTGCAAGATATAGTAAGTCAATTGAGGAGATTTCCAGGATTCTTCGAAAATAGATCAACAGATACAAAAACAATAAGTCAAAAAATTTCTCTGCCTTCTGGATTGTGACCAACATCCCACTTATTATTATTATGCACTATTTATATAAGAAGCTATTGGGGATTCCAATCATTCTTTGGTTATCTTTCTTGACATTCTTTAATTGCTTTAATAATAATAATCTCCAAATTATTGTTCAATGCCATGGATTCTAATATACTAATGCTTGAGGGAATAAGGAACAATGTTCAGTGAATTCATTATACTACTTCAACCTTGACTCTGCTTCATTTGATTGGATATTTCTTGAAAAATTAAAGCAGAAACCTAATGATAATAATAAAAGTGAAATGGAACCAGGAGCAGAAAAATGAAATCATAAAAGGCATGCTTTATAACCCGTAGCTTTTCTTCCAAACTATGGCATGCTTCTTTCTTTTAAAGTCAATAATAAGATTTCCAATAAGTAAATTAATAAAAATAGACTTATCAAAAAAGAAAATCAGACAGAATGACGGCCTACAAATCTTATCTAAACTAGTTGCTTATCACTTTCCTTTGTTTAGTCAATACCTTCCAGTTGCTTATCACTTTCTTTATCTAAATATGCTGAAATTACCTTTTCTGTGTCCAATTCATGGAAGTATATCAAATATTGATAACTAAATGTTATCCATATCTTCATTCATAGGACACTTTAAGGAAATGTGAGCAACTATTGTGTTAGTAAAGCCAAGTGCCCCGTGTTAACTGTGAAGAAACCTGCATGAAGTCTGCCTCAAACTCAAACTTGCCTATTAAGTGTTGTTTTACTTATGATTGTATATTTTGGAAATGCATTGTTGAAAGATAGGATATGTGAAAGACATATTGAACTAGTATTAGGTTTGAAGATACTACAAATTGGATAGAGTTGGAAATAGTTTGAGCTTGGATAGAGTTTGTAATAATTTGTATGGGAATGCGACTAATTCTAGGGCTTGAAAATGTTGTATGTAGGAAAATATGAGGTGTTTGCAGTTAAAAGAAATAACATCTAATCACTTGTGTTCTTGTAATAGGAGCTCTAACTTCTATTGAGTTTATATTATATTGGATGAAGAAATTGGTCAGAACAAGTGTTTTAATAATTTTGTTCATGAGCAATGAATTCCTAGGCGCTAATAAGTGTGATTATTGTTAATTTTATTGCACTTATTGTTGCCTTTGCACGTAAGGAAATTTTTGGTTCGATAATGAAAAAGTACATACCTTTTAACTTACTATTTATACCTTTTTTTCGATCTGTTAATTTTATTGCATTTACTATTCATACCTTGTTCTTGTCATACTCAATAGCCCTTGTAACTTTTGCAGATGGATTTTGACTTTGATTTTGTGGTCAATGAGTCATTGTTTTCTGATTCTACCAGTTTTGTTGTTGGGCAAGCCTCTCATGAAGCTCCTCTTGGATTTTATTCTTCTCACCATATCCTGCTGGTCATCCACTTGGAGCCTGATTGTTATCCAAAGTTGATTAGGGTCTTCTTACAAAAATGTTGTGGTATTCCTGAGGCATCCATCAAGTCCATTTGCAAGTGGTGCCATTATCTGGCGCTCAAAAGCTAAGCTTGATGACTTATTCAAATTCTATAATAACACTGATTTTTCCGTTGTATTTGCAAGGGGAAGGTACTCACATTTTTTCAAAATCCTTTTTTTCTTTTAATTATTTATTCGGTAATTATTGAAGGGATTTCGAAGTTCTCCTTTTAGGATTTCTTAGCTTATGAGGCTAAAAGTCATTTTTATTTCCACTTCATGCAGGTCATTGATCACTGAGAAGTTGTCAAACAATGGAACATTTGGACCAGCCTCACAACTCTTTGCTCTTATGAGTCTTTTTCTATTTACTCGAACCCTACAAGTATGTTTCTTTTTTAAATTTTTTCTGTTAGTTTCATTCCTTGACCTCATTCTTTTCTGCATAACTATTATTTCACCTTGTAGGATGAGTATTGAAGTACTTCCATGAGCAAGGGTTCACTAAAGGTGGTGCACTCGGGAACTGAAGCATACACGAAAGCAATGCAACTAAAAGATATGTTTGAAAAGTATGCAAAATACTTAGTTAGGAATCATCAAAGGTTAGCTTTTGATGAGACTAAAATTCTGTAGTCAACTCAATGACAAATGTCTCTCTCTAGGAAATGTTTCAAATAAATATATACGCATTAGGCATTATTTTTTTAGTCTTTTTAAGTTAAGGTAATGACCCAATGAAGCCCTACCTTGTACAATTTGAAAAGGAGGATAGGATTAGGTAGTTGTTTGGACGAGAAGGTTTTATACTTTCTTTGGATGTCCAGTTCGTTGTGTTCAAAGATGAATGTTGTCTTTTCCATTTACCTTCAATTGATTTGCTCTACATATGTGTTTTCCAAATAATTGTCTGTCTACAACTTTGAAGACTCTCTGAACTTTAGAATTTAAATACTTTTGTATCTAGTTTTGCATGCAAGGATCGCTTTAAACTAATGAGTAAAAGTTTTTTGTAGCACCATTTTCCATCTGTTGACTACTCTAGATGAAGTATGGATATACTGTCAGTTTGACAGGAATGATGCTATAAACTGTGGATATAATGTCATGGTCGTTTCTTTGTCACTCTATCAAAAAAATTTTCTTTTAATATATGGATTATTTTTTATTAAAAAAAATAATAAATTTTCTTTAAATTGACCCCTCCGCCCCCCCTTTTTTTTTCAAGAACCACTCCAATTTTTTTCTTTTCTCCCTAATGTTGAACCTAATCCTCAAATTATCATCGTTGATTTGTGATGATCGTCTTAGATACTTGAATGGATGGTTAATGTAAAAAATGCATAGCAATTATTACTCACCATAAGTAAGTTTAGCGGTATGGGTAAGTACATGTAATCAGATTGCATTTGTAAGCAATTCATAATCTATTTGTGTCTTATTGAATAATGAAGCCATGTCTAGAATCTCATAAGCAGACAATAAAATCAATTTTCACATCTATCCTTCTTACACTCTTATCTTCCAGTTGACATAAGATCAGCCTGAGAAATAATTTGTTTAGGGATGAATTTTGTAATATCTTCATTGTATGCTAGAATTCTTTGTTGGAATCATTATAATATATTGTACAATAATATTGTAAATGTTAGTTATGGAAATGGTATCAATAGAATTTGCTTGCATAATTTTAGACTTGGTATTTCTTGATATCCTCTCAAGAATACTTTGAATTTGCATAAAAAAATCATGGATAATACTTTACTTCTTTCAAATTCACTACGTGGCTCCTTGTCTTGCACAAAAAAATCATGCACTATTATGTTTTAATTTGTTATTTTGATTCATCAAGATATTGACCACAGTATTTGTCTTTTGTTAAAGTTGGGTCTGATGGATTTATAATTTCTGTTGGTTCATTAGTCTTCTTGAAGGAGACATTGATGCAAATATATAATATCTTTATTAGGTGCTTATTGCATGTCTTGCATTCTTTTCTTTCAATTAATTACTTCAATTTCAATGAATAGTTAGTTAGAGTAGCCAAGGTTGCTTTTTGTTGTACATTTTTTCCATATGTATATAAATTTCAGTAGAAACACTACCAATTTCGGTTAGAAGGTATATTAAAAGTCACTACTCTGTATACCATAAAATCAAATAGTAGTACTTTTTCAAGTACAACTTGCATTTGTGACCATTTTTTTTTTCTTTTTTCATTTTCCTTATCAAATCCTACTTTGATAAGACCTTTTGGAAGGTTGCAAAAGGAAGAATTAAGGCACTACCAAAGTGAAAGTGAGTGCTATGGACAACTTATAACAAAATTAAGTCATATATGTACAAAATAGGATATCTGCATCTCTTGTAAGGGGATGGCTTTATTATTTCCTTTTCATTTGCTTGTGCTTTTGAATTCCTTTTTATAGTGCATACATACTTTGAAGTTTCTATAAATATTTTATTGATGTTGATATGTTCTTAAATGTAGGGACTTACTAGATCAACAATAAGGTTTCGAGTTGCCATTAACTCTTGTTGGCAGATAGACATCTTGCCTTTGAATTCTGTTCCATAAATTATTTTGTTGATTAATGTACATATTTGGATTTCAACTTAGATTATATTGCTTTTCGTAGATTGACATCTTATTGGTGTATATTTTTTATTTGGATTAAGTTATGCCTTTATATGGGCACTTTTGATTAGTGTATTTTTCTATGCAAATTGTTAGTATATTTTCTATTTATTTTAATTAGCATTTTAATTTCATTTGAATAAATTCTAATCATCATTTTTTTATAAAAAAAAATTTCGACAATTCAAGAACCATTGTATATAAATCTAATTTTATACGGTGGTTCAAAGGCTATCGTATATAAGTTTGAATAAATTGGCATCTTTAAAACCACTGTATAAAATTTTTTATATAATTTGAGTTGTATTTGCAACCGTTCTTTGCATAATAAAAAAATTATATAATGTTAGAAATAAAAAATTTTTATACAAATATCTTTTTTTCGTCGAATCTTTTTTGTTACGCCTCCATTTGCAACGGTCTAAAAACTGTCATATGACCATCATATATAACTTATACGACTGCTGTTTGTGTATATATAACCTCCCTAGGTGCTGTTTTTGGTAGTGCTTGTTTTTCTTGGTTAATGGAGGCATATAAGACACCTCAATTTTTGGGAGAAAATCTGGAGTTCCAGAGGAAAAGGAGGAAGAAGAAGAACAAGTCACAAAAGGACCAAAAGATTCCGAACAAGACATTTTTTTCAGAATTTAAAGCAGTAAAGAAGAAGACTCACCGATTGAAGGGATTCTGGTTAAAAAGAATAGAGGATACAAGATGCTTGGAGCGACAAACGACCAGAAATTAGTACACAGAGAAACTTTGAAGATTTTAATGAGAGAGAGAGAGAGTTAGATTTTTGGTAACTTTTAAATTCTTGAAGTGTTTCTATTTATATGATGGCAAGAAACCTCTTCAGCTCCTAAAAGAAGCACTACCTAAATGAAGAATCATTGCCTAAATTGATGGGACTCAAAACTAGCCGTTACCTTGAACGACATGGCTGTTCACTGATGGCAATAAAATTCTAGGCACCATGATCTTGCATGACACTGAGCCTAAAAAGGGTAATGGTGGGTAAAAAGTTTACTGCCAAGATCATTCGACTTGAATACCTATCAGATCCGGTCCAGCCATCGGGGACAGATCCAACTTCATATGAATGGGTCTAGACCTCCTTGGTCTATATACAAAGTCATCTCAAGAGCTTAGGAGAGGTCTCTTGGGTCTTGACCTTCGGCCCATAGACCTCCAACCTATCTCAACCACCCTTCATGCCACGTACTATGATTCGCAACTTATCCTGGGAGCTAGCAACCTACGACTTGTTGGTCATGACCTTTGGATAGACTTCTCACAGTGTCCATAGTCATCTAGAAGGTTGAGATACTTGTTAAAGGCCTCATTCTAGCTCGTGGATCTCTCTAAAAGAGTTGTGCATGACTGAAGTACATTTTCATATGGGAACTCTACAATTTCAGGAATAATTGGCGCGATATTGTTTTTCGCAATTAAGATAATTAGCCTATATTCACGTGCTTGATATCTACTTGAATAATAAAACTTTACCTAGTTAAAAGGTTGATTAGATTATTCAGAATATAGAATTGATCACACAAATTGAATATTCTATCTTTTCTTTCAACATGAACTAACTTAGACATTGGAGTTATCCTCATGGCGATGGCCAACCCTGATAATCTAATTTTCTATTGTTCTTTCCATCAATAAATATTTACAAAGATCATCATTTTCTGAATGATTTATTTCAAAAATATATTTTTAATATTTAACTTTAAACATTTATTTTAAGTATATCCTTTAAAAGAACGTATATAACTATGGAGATTTTTTGAAAAATTATTTTGTTTAATATAAGAAGTTATAAGAATTTAGTTGATTGTATACATATATATATAAATATATATATATATATTTACATATATAATTTTAAAAGAACATTAATTTTTGATTGGTGACGGTAACAATGCATGTTGGGATAATTATTAAATATTATTAAATAATACATTTAAATATTATAAATTAGTTTTAAAATCAATGGTCTCTGATACCAACAGGGTTCAAGCACTACCCTAACACAATTCAATCCGAGTACTTCTTTCCCCTTGACGCATCCCTAACTTAACGGGTACTCACTTTTCCTCTAATTCACTGTTCAAGGAGAATGCCTGCGCCTACTAATATGGCCGTCATAGTTCACCTGTAATTGGGAATACTGGAAGGAACAATAGACTCTTTAGGAATTCAAAAAGATTTCGGGAGAGAGAACGAAAGACTTCGAATACCATTGAAAGGGAAACACTCATGATATTATTGATTGGAAAATATTTACAGTAGACACTTTACAAGAGGCTTCAGTAGACACTCTACGAGAGACTTGTGTACAAACTTGGACTCAAACTTAACTTGGAAAATAACCTAAGACCAACTTAAACTTGAACCCCAAAATAGACTAAGACTTACTTGAAAATAAAGGAGGACCTTCGGTTCACTTTATAGAGGAGTGACCGACTTATTCAAGTAACCTAAGCAAGACACATCTTGCATGACTACAACAGAAATCACATGACAGAAAATTACAAAGAGAACAACTAGACATAGGACAAAAACCCTAATCTAAGATACAACAAAATAATCACACATGAATACATTACATGACAAAAATAAAAACAGAACATTGAAAACAAGGCAGTCATTTTTTTGGTGAGGGCCGAATCTGCATGGATGACTTGGCTTCTTCATTTTTTGGTTTAGGGACACCTGGAACAAAACAAAAGAAAGGCTGGACACATAGCACTTCTGTCCGAAAATTCTGCTGCCGGAAAATGGCCCTTCTGTCCGAATTTTGCTGCTGATGTGTAGACTGAATTTTGATGTCTGGGCTGCTGTAATCTAGACAGCTTCATAATCTGGTCGAAGTGGCTGAGAGACAAGGCTGATCAAAGGACTGTTTAACACAACAGTAGAATATTCTTTGGCAGAAATTTTTCT
>JAOXNR010040075.1:0-20191 GCA_028571225.1 Parsonsia alboflavescens | reverse complement strand
TCTTGATTTGGAAGAAAACTCAATACCTCACCCAAAGTGATTGAGAGCCCAAGGTTTAGTGACTAGAACCCTAAAGACTAAATGACTAAATGTCCATGACTCTTAATACACTCTATGAACTATAATCACTCATGGCAACCTTCTAAAGGGGATAGTCAAGACCTTCGGAATTCTCAAGTAGGTCGCGAAGTTGGTTTAAAGGTCGTCAATTAGCTTGTAGCTCTCGACCAGAGACGTGCATGGCAAGGTATCCCAATTTAGAGAAACTCCACAATTCTAGGAGCAATTGGCAGGATACGATACGATATGATCTCACAATTATCCTAATTACCTACTTTCACGTATTTGAAGAGTCATGATCAACGAGGTAACCTTTTATTTGATATATGATAGAAAAACACATGGTTCATGAACAGATTGAGCTGGTTTATTAAAAGATTACTCTGTCGGAATACTAGCTTAGGCATCGTAGCTATCCTCAAGGCGATAACTCACTCTGATGATCTAATTTTTTATTTTAGGTTGCGATTGCAGGCGTCATCATGGTTCATTGTGACCCGGAGATTGTTTCCAAGCTCTATTAGGATTATTGAATTGTTAAAAACTCCCTTTTTTTCCTTTGTGAGAAAATTAGATAATACTAACTAAGATTTAATTTTTCCTAATAAAAACTCCCTTCAACATTTCCATAAATGACATAAAAGTAAATATTAAAAATCATTTGTTGAAGTGCATTATTTTCTTTCTTTTGTATTATGGACTTTCGACATTTATGGACGTTTTTAGAAGATATCTAACATGCTTTCCAAAGGTAGAAAACAATATGTTCTGTGAAGATTTAAATATAAAAGGGTTAATTACCCACCATGACCTTGAATTTTTCCGGATTACTCACAAATGACCTTAAACTATAATTTAACCCACCCAGACACCCTAACTCTCAAAATTACCTACCCATAGCCTTTTGAAAATTTACACTTTTAAGTTAGTAATGGATCGACCCATGTGCGACCCACATGAGTTTCATAAGGACAGTTTCGTCTTTCTATTGTGTCTTAGTTTTGCTCAGCTAACTCTCCACCCTTTTAATCTTGCTGGCACTCTGGTTGTCTCTTCTTCGATAGTCTTTTGACCTCTGCCCTCCCCCCGTTCAAGTTCCACCGACAAAGTGGCTGCAGCAATGAGAGTGATACTTTAATGAAAAAGATCAAAAAATGAAAAGTCTAATGTTAAAGACCCATTCGGTTATCAATGAAAGCCTTTGAATTGGTGGGTAGAGAAGTAAAGTTACTATAGAAGATTGACTATTGTATTCATACTCATGTTTGGTTTTTTTTTTCCTAGTCATCTACTCTTCTTCTCTTAAGTATGCAAAGTTGCGAAATCCAGTTTTACTCAAACTTTTATCGGAATAGAATTTTCTTGCACTGTTCTTTACCTTTTGCTCAAAACAAGAACTCCAAATCCCAATCTCCTTTGCTTCATTAATTTGACTGAATGAGAACTAGGAGAATGAAACCTATCAGTCTTTTTTCTAAAATAAAGATTTTAGCCTTTGTAGATCGAGCATCGATCAGTTGGTTGATTCAATAGTCGGATATCAATGGCTTTGCTTTTTGGATGCTTATAAGGGATATCATCAGATCCCAATGACAGTGGAAGACATGGAGAAGACTTCATTCATAATTGAGGTCAGGACATACTACTACACCTAAATGCCATTTGGTCTGAAAATGCAGGAGCAGAGTTCCAATAAGCTAAGCATAGGGTCTTCAAGAAGCAGCATGAAAGAAACATTGAGGTTTATGTGGATGACATGGTAATCAAATCCAAAACCTCACACAATTCCATTGAAGACATAAGAGAGACTTTTTAGACATTGAAAGCTGTCCACATGAAACTCAATCTTGAGAAATGCACTTTTGGATGGAAAATTTTAGGGTTTCATGATATCAGAAAGAGGTATTGATACAAATTCGGATAAGATAAAGGCTATCCTGGACATGGAACCTCCCGAAAGCATCAAACAAGTCCAGAGTTTAATAGGAAAGATGGCAACATTGAGTCATTTCATTAGCAATATGGCTGATAAAGGAGAAAAGTTCTATGATGTCCTGAAGAAGCCCAAGGATTTTCGGTGGACGGAGGATTGTCAAACTGCATTCATGAAGCTAAAAGAATTCCCAGGAAAACCTCCACAACTTGTCTCCCCGAGGCCTGGAGAAGAACTTTTAACATACCTCATGGTAATTTAGAAAGCTGTTAGCTCGGAAGTTTTAGTAGAAAGGCCAGGTTTATAATTTCTAGTTTATTATGTAAGTGGTTTGTTGCAAAGTCCTGAAAATAGATATTTAGACCTTGAGAAGTTTCTGTACCTCATTGTTATGACATCAAGGAAGCTTAAGCCTTATTTTGAAGCTTACTTGATCAGAGTATTGAAGAATTTACCGTTAAAGCAAGCAATGGCAAAACCCAAACTATCAGGTAGGACGATGAAGTGGTCGCTCCATCTCTCAGGGTACCAAATTGATTTCGAGCCAAGGAAGGCCATTAAGGCCAAGCTCTCTTGGACTTTGTGGAAGAATTCATTAGAATTCCACTGGATCTTGTTGAAACTAATGTATTTACCATGTATATAGATGGTTCCATCGAGAAAGAAAATTCAAGTGTGGGAATTATATTGACTAGCCCTGAGGGAGTGAGAATCCTTGGCTCTGTGAAATATAACTTCCTTACCTCGGATAATGAATCCAAGTGTGAAACACTCTTTGCAGGTCTAAGACTTATAAAAGCTTTAAAAGTGCAAAAATTGAATGAAAAAACTAATTCACAAGTCGTTGCCAATTAGGTCGCTGGAGCCTACGAGGCTAAGGAATAAAATATGATTAAATATCTCAAAAAGGTGAGAGATATAACATCAAAACTTGAATACTTCCTCATTGAACAAATACCTGGAGAGTATAACACAGAAGATGATATACTATCTAAGGTCTACCCAGAGCTCGCGGGCACCAATGCTATGCTACTAGTCGAACAACTATATTCCCCAATCATAAATCAAGAGGAAAACTTGGTCAAAGAAGACCAGGCAAACTGGAGGTACCCCATTTACAAATTCCTCAAGGACCGTGAGCTCTCGAATGAAGTAAAAGAAGCTTGCCAAAACAGAAAGTGGGTACCTCACTATGTTCTTATCGGAGATGATGAAGTATACAAGAGGTCATACATATCACCATTACTCTAATGCTTGCGCAAAGGAGAAGGAGAATATGTCATTGAGGAGGTACACAGTAGAATATGTGTATCACATATAGGAGCTAAAACCATGGAAAAGAAGATACTGAGGACTGGTTATTGCTGGCCTTCAATGGTCTTAGATGTTGAGAAGGTTGTACAAAGATGCATGAGTTGCCAATTGCATGAAAACAAGTCACATGTATCCCCAACGAGGTATCAATCTATCAGCACACCAGTTCCATCTGACTTTTGGGGCATTGACATACTAGGACCTTTTCCTAAAGTAGCGGGGGTGTTCAATTTTTTATAGTAGTTATAGAATACTTCACAATATGGGTTGAAGTAGAACCTATGACAATTATTTCTTCATCGAAAGTGCAATCTTTTGTCTAGAGAAATATTGTGTGCAGAATTGGAATTCCACGAGCTATCATCTCAGACAATGGAAGATAATTCCTTTCAAGACCTTTTGTGAAAACTTGAACATAGAACAGATATTGACCTCAATAGCTCTTCCTCAAGTGAATGGACTTGCCGAAGTCACGAACAGAACAATTTTGAAAGGGCTCAAGAAGAGGCTCACATAGCTCGAGAGGGAAGATTGAAAACCTTCTTTGCTAGAGGAAATTCCAAGTATCCTATGAGCTTACAAAACTACACCTAGAAAGGCTACTGGAGAGACTTCTTTCAGTTTGTGCTTTGGTGCAAAGCAATAATGCCAATGGAGATTGGAATGCATTCCTTGAGATTAACTGAATACAATTTAGTCTTAAATGAACGGAAGAGAAGGGTAGACCTAGGCCTCCTTGAAGAAGTCAGAAATAAAGCTATAGAAGCCTATAGAAGGTACAAGAAAAAGGTCACAAAATTTTCAGCAAAAAGGTCAAAGAAAATCGCTTCGCAATTGGTGACCTCGTACTCAAAAAGTCAAATGTTGGAAAACAAGGACAACTATCAAAGTTGCTAGAAAGCTGGGAAGGACCTTAGAGTCCTGGAAGTTTACAAAGGTGGGAGTTATAAGCTCGTTGATCTCAAAGGAAGACAATTTCTGAGGCCTTGGAACATTTGTTATTTAAAGAAATTCTAAGCCTAATGCATACCAAACTATGCAGGCTCATTAATTGACCCAACGATCTCCAAAGGCCTAGAGATCTGCTTGAATTCTGATTTTGTAATTTTACTTCAATTCTCAAACTTTGCTTAAATACTAGCTTAGCATGCTCGCTATAGGCTAGAAAGGTATCATTCTCGTCTTATTTATGAAAGTTCTATCAAGGTTCTATCACAGTTGTACCTATACAAACATTTTCAACATATGACAAGGCAAAGCTCTATCCGAACGGAATCAAAATAAGTGGAGAATCATCAAGGCCAAACACACAAAAATAAGAAAAGAGTCCACGAACTAGAGTTATCAATTGAGGTTGGCTCGGCCCAGCCCGGTCCCAACCCCAAGGGCTAGAAAATTTAAAGAGTTGGGATAGGCCAGCCCTTATAAATATATATACTTTAAAAAATATTTAAAATAAAACATTTTAATTTTCACATTACTTTTAAAAAATGCAAAACATAGTAAACAAAGTGAACAGATAATTAAATAAAAATGTAGAAAATTATTTAGTACAAACCAAACATAAAAATGAAAAAATCAATTTCAACATTTAAAACTATAGAGAGAAAAAAAAAAAAACTAAACAAAGAGTTTGAATTTCAATAAGAAAAAAATACTACTACAAACAATAATACTATAATAGTAATAAATAGTATGTACTTCTTAAATTATAATAAAGAACTGATAAAATAAAATAACTTTTTAATATTTTTGGCCCCAAGGGCCAACCCGACTTTACCCTCTCTAAACCTTCTTGGCCCTTGGCCTTTAAGGGACAGGCTAAAAAGCCTTTGTTGCAATTGGGATCAGGGTTTTCAAACAAAAACCTTCAAAAATTTGGGTTAGGTCCGGGCCGGCCCTACGGGCCCAGCTCATTTTGACAAGTCTACCACAAACAGACCTCATGGAGTGGAAAACGTATAAAGCAAAAGGAGAGTGGTCTCGAAAATCAGCATTGTATCCTTTCAATCATTGATCCATCAAATATAAAGAAGAGAAGAAGAAAGGCATCACAAAAGCCTTAAGAAAGACCTAGTCTATTATAGTTCAATCTTTCTTCTTCTTGAGAACTCCTGGCAAGCTCGAAACAACCTTAGAAATAATCTGGTCACTGAAAACTTTTGGATCAACCTCACTCATGGGAGCTCTTAGAGCAGACACTTCAGGAACCTCTTTATTTTCCTCAATAGTTTTGAGAGTATGAATACCTACAGTATAATACCACTCTTTGAATTCATTAAGGATTTTCTCACTAGCAACATATTTGGAGGAGATAGCAGGGTGACTACTTGAAGGTCCAAAGGTCACCAAATGAGGAATGTCATGAATCTTCTCCTCCTTAAGAAGATTGTCACCAGCTTGTCGCACTTCTACCTGAGTCTTAGCAGCCATGACCTTCCCTGAGAAGCTTGGACCTTGTTCTTCAACTTCCCATGGAAGAGGAATTATGAAGTCTGGATGATATAATTTGTCATGAAAGTCCTTGTCAATTTTGATATCGCCATTTAGCTCTCGAAGCCGATCAACTACATTGACATATTGCCTGATCATCTAAGATCTTAGGAGAGATTCTACGTATTCCCGGAAAAAGGGATTTTGCTCCAGCTTGGCCAGGGAAAAATTGCATTCCTTGTTGTAGATAGCATTATAATCCTGCAACTGAAGCTCTAACTCATGAATACGATCTTGTTGCTGGTCACCTAGAGCAACCAACTCTACACCTTTCCTCATAGCATCATCAAGAGCAGTTGTAGTAAGCAAATTCTCTGCTCTAGGTTTAGTAACCCTCCTCTCGCTATCTTTTAGAAGGGTGCTGATAGTTACATAACTGGTTTTAGCTCGTTTCTCAGTAGTGGCAAGTTCTTTGTTTCCTTTTCTAGGGAAGCTTTGTCGTCTTGAAGGTTGGTGATCGAAACAAAGAGTTCTTTATTTTTCTCTTCTTTCTCTACCAGCTGCCTCACCTGCTAGCCCAAGAAAATATGGCTCTGAAAAAAAAAAAATATAGACAAGTCGGTATTTAGCGAAATTCAAAGAAACATTATACAACCGAAAAGAAGACTTACAACAGTGTGAAGAGAAGCAACATATCTGTCTAGCTCAGTATTGGTGAGCTGTTTGTAGATTTCTTTGTCAATAGGTAGCATACACTCCATTAAAAATGATTGAGAATGTGGCCATTGGAATAGGGAGTTATAAGACTCCATGGGAAGGTTAGGGACCCATCTTGTGGTCCTTCAGTAGAATGGGAGGTCAAAGATAACTTACAAAGCCTTTTGATGGTCTCATCAAGCTTCTCATTGGCAAAGCCATTGAATTCTACCTCTCACTCGGAGGACATTGCCTCCTTACTCTTTCCAGAAGAAGTAGTAGGGAAGAATTTCCCCTGTTGAATGGACTTGGAGGAAGGGGAATCAGAAATAGTGATCTTTGTAGGTTGCTTAGAAACTAGCAAAACAGCTTCTTCCGTGCTTCTCTTTAGGGCATTCCTTGTCTAATTTGCCATGGTGCCCCTTTTGGTCCTAGTTTGAGGAATGGAGATTTTGAAAGATGAATCTCTAGAAGCTGGAGTAGCCTCGGAAGCAGCAACAATTTGAACTGCCCCATTGGAAGCAACTCAGAGAGACAACAACCTATTCTGTTACCCTTGCTAGGATCCAATAGGTTGATTAAGTAACTAGGCAGTTATCATTGCTAACAAAACAAAAGGAAATAGAAAAGATATTTAATGTTCATGACCAACTTGCAAAGCAAAACAAAATTCATTGAAGACCAAAAAAGAAGGAAATTTAATACCATCAGGAAGAATTCCCATAGACTTCCTAAGGGTAGGAAGGTCGAGCTCCATAGGACTCAACTACCCAACAGAACAAAGAAAAGGAACCGGCCAAACTGGTTGAATAGAACCGACCTTTTCGACATTGGAATTTGTAAGATTGAAAAGAAAAACTCTATCTCTCCCTCGCTCATTAGCTAAAGTTGAAAGTCTATTGTAAAACTTTTTATTAAGATTCCAGTCAAGGTATGGTTCAGCTTGAACCTAATCTACAGGAATTTTAGCAAACAAAAAGGAATCTTTCCAAGGTCTGCCTAAGGATTGGAAAGCTCCTATTAGTCTATATCTATTGTTTAACTGGATGTATATTAAGCTCGTGTTACCAGGTGCAGTGGAGATACCGACCTTAAAGAAACATCTAAAGAGGTCTAGAGAAATTGGAATCCTATATAGGTGACAGGTCGCAATAAAACCTATGATTGACCTAACTGCATTAGGAACAAGTTGGGCAATGGGAAACCTCTAGAAGTAAACTATGTCAAGGAAAAAAGGATGGAGATAAGGTAAAAGAATTCCTCTCCTCAGGTTGGTTAGGTGAAGGACAATATGCCTAGCATGCTAGGATTCCTGGGAAACTACAATATCATCTTTATTTAGCCCTCTTTCTCCACTACTTTGAAAAATCTCAGAAGGACCTATGGTAGACTTGAGAGAAAAAACCTCCAACTCAGAAGGACTATATACTTTTCTCTTATCTCGTGGATTAAGAGGAGGTAAATAATACACTTCATTGTCAGAATCTTGGTTTGGAAGAGACCTTGGGATTTCACCCATATAAAGAGAAGGGTAAGTGAGGAAGAAGAATGATTAGGTGTATGAGTCTTGGCAATGGGAGGTTCAACAGAAGGGAACTCACTACAAAGTTGGCGGGGAGACACCTTTTGCGAAAGAAAAAACAAATTGGAAAGAAATAAAGAATAAATAGAGAGGACTCACTTTTTGATGCTAGAAACGTTTCTTCTCACAGATTCTAAAGCCAACTAATACCAACTGATCACTAGAGTAAAGGAAAGAGCTTGAAAGTTTTGTGAAAGGTTGGATAGCTTAATTGTAGAAAGAGAACTTGGAACTACTTAGAAGAATTTTAGTAAGTTTCAAACTCTTCAAAGTTCCCAAATTTATATGGGAAAGAAGTCTCTTGGGTTCTGGAAAGATACATTACCTGCGAACCGATGAAACTACCAAAAATTGATGAGACATGAAATCTCAAAACTAGCAGCTATAAAAATCGGCGTGACTCTTCATATTTTTGAATTTGGTGGCAAAAATTTCGGCTTTGCGACCTCGAAGCTTGCTAGGCCAAAAGAGGGTAATGATGGTTAGAACGGCATGACCAAAACTACTCGACCCAAATGAACCTATATACCTACCCGAATACTTAAGATCCGAATTCCTATCAAGGGGAAAGTAGATAGCAACCTCCTAGGTCAGTGACCTTCAATGAGCTAAGGAAACTTCTCACTAGAGCCTGAGCGACAAACTATTGAGCTCCAACTTTTCTCGCTGATCTTCCATGCTACGATTAAATATCTATAACATTTGATATACATGATACGACTTAAATCACTCCTAGCAACCTCTAGAAAGCTCATCGAGATATTCTAAGGTCATTGGAAGGCTGTGAAGATGGTTTATAACTTAGTAACTAGCTCGTAGCTCATACACCAGAGATGTGTATGGCAAGATGTCTTTCATTATGGAAACTCCACAATTTAAGGAGCAATTGGCGGGATATGACCTTGAATTATCCTAAAAGCCTATTTTCACGTAATTGAGATTCATTCCAACAAGGTAACTTCACCTAAATGGTAATTGATTATTCGATATATAGTATCGAATCACACACGAATGACACAGGTTGAATTAATCCAATTTGCTCTCATCGAAGACTTACTTAGGCAGCTAAGTTATCCTCAGGGTGACAGCCCACTCCGGTGATCTAATTTCTCTCCAGTTGTGATTACAAGTGTCATCTCTCTCCGGGGTGACCCGGAGATCGTTTCTGAGCTCCATTAATTTTATTATTAGTAAAATTTTACAAAACCTTCGAGCAATAGAAATGATGTTGGGAAAGAAAATGAAACAGACGCTTTGTGCTTCTTTAGCTTTATGCATGGTTAAGAGCATGTCGTAACACATGGGACTCTTTTGTCAAAAAAGTATTCGGTGAGATTTAGATTTTACGATGAGATCTTTCTTTTGGTGATTTCCTCTCCTCCTCTTTTATATTGAGGGGGATAATAATATTAATAATTGATGGAGCTCAGAAACAACCTCTAGGTCACCCCAAATCTTGATGGCACTTGCAATCACAACCAGAAAGAAGATTAGCTCACACGAGTGGGTTGTCGCTCTGAGGATAAATCCAATGCTTAAGTAAGTATTTGATGAGAGTAAAAATTTGAATAAAACTCCCTTGTGTCAATCTGTGTGTGATCCGATATTGTATATCTAATAGTCAGTTACCGATTCAGTAAGGTTATCTTGTTGGAGTAAATCTCAATTACGTGAAAGTAGGCATTTTGGATAATTGTGAGATCATATCTTGCTAATTGTTCCTTTAATTGTGGAGTTTCGATAGTGAAACATATCTTGCCATGTATGTTTCTTGTGTATGAGCTGGAAGCTTGCCATTTAATTTAGAAACCATTTTTGCGACTCTCTAATGAACTTCGAAGGTCTTTTAAAGTGATTTCAAAGCTTATGACTTGTGTTTAGAGTCATTCAATCATGACATGGAAGATTAACGAGAAAGGTCGAAGCACACTAGTTTGAGTTCCAGAGAGATCTTCCTTAGCTCGCAGAAGGTTGGTGGGTAGGAGCTCACTGTCCACTTTCCCACTTAGTATTAATTCGGATGTATTTGGGTCAGTACTTAAGTTTATTTGGGTCAAGTTAATCGGGACGTACCCGATTTTCACATCATTGCCCCCCTTTAGGCCCTGCAAGCTCATAGGTCGTGAAGCCAAAATTTTCATTGCTGAGTCTCGACCTCTGGAGAGTCTCTCCGTTTTTTGTACAGCTAGTTTGGAGGTGTTGTGCCTTATCAGTGTTGGCAATTGCGAAGATTCATGGGTACCGTATCTTTTGTAGAAATTTAAGAGACTCCTTCTTATGTATAAATTATTGAACTTTTCTTAGTAAAATCTAGTTTTCTTTTTGTGATAAAAGTCTTGAGCTATCTAACTTCTCAAGCCTTCTCTTTTCTGACTAGAAATCTTTCGGTGTTAGGCAATTCCTTCTCTCTCATAGTTTTCCAACATGAACAAGTGAGTTTTCTTCCCCTTCTTATTTGTTTTTAGAAATTTTCTTTCCTTTAGCAAAAAGATGTCTCCTCGTTAGATGCATAGTGACTTTCCTTCTTTTGAGCTCCCTATTGCTGAGACACATACACCCACACACTCATATTCTTTGAGCACCCCTTCCCTCCATATTGACGTGGTCCCCAAGTCTCTCTCGACTTAGGATTTCAATAATGAAGTGTATTATTTACCTCCACTCTCCATGGTTGGACCCCTAGTAATAGGAATAAATACTGACCTTCTAAATTGGAGGTTTTTTTCTCTTGAGTCTGTTGTAGAGTCTTCTCATATCATGCAGATTAGCAGAAGAGAGAGCTGAATAAGGGTGATATCGTAGCCGCCAATAGTTCTGAACATCCTGGTAGTCGGTGTAATGGATTCATTGTTCTTCACCTGACCAATCTTAGGGGTGGGATTCTCCTTCCTTACCTGCATCCCCACTCTCTTATTTTTGGAGATTCCGCATTGCACAACTCTTTCCTAACGTTGTTAGGACAATTGTAGCCTTCATAGCAACTTGTCACCTGTACAAAGTCCTAGTTTCTCTCGAGCTGTTCAAGAGTTTCTTCAAAGTTGGTATCCCTACTGCCCTTGGCAAGACCAGCTTGGGGTATCTTGAAATTAATAATAGGTATAAACTATGAGGAGCTCTCCAGTCATTTGGGGGAGCATGGAAAGATTCTTTTTTTTTTGCCAAACTTCCTATAGACAAAATCTGTGCTGAACCATACCCAGAATGGAACCTCAATAAAACCTTTTATAAGGGACTTCCAATCCGGCAAGCTCGTGGAAGCCAAACATTTCTTTGTGGACCTCACCAATTCTGATGTCGCGAAGGTCGATTGTACTTTACCAACTTGGTCCCTTTCTTTTCTTCATCTTGCTAGATTGGGAAGCCCTAGACATTGAGACTTACCATCCCTTAGGGAATCCATGGGAATTCTTCCTACTGGTACGAGAAAAGAAAACCTTATATTTATTTTTTTCAAATTTTGTTCTGCTTGATGAGTAGGTCATTGGTGATGATTATTTCTTGTCTCCTTTTGATTTTGTTTTGACAGCAATAAGGGCTGCTTGTGCTTTTAACAGACCTGATGCTTCCCGACAAGGCTAATAAAGCATGTCTCTGTCTCCCTAAGCTCTTTCTGGTGGAGCTCTTGTTATAGCTAGTGTTCCTTCGGCACCACGGAACTTTGCTTTTTCTCATCCCCCTAGATTCCCATCCTATAAAAGTAGGACTAAAAAAGTTTCCATGGCTGGGAGAACAAGGAATGCCGCCAGGAGAAACATGGAGGAAGCTGCTTTATGTGCTTCCGGGAGGCCTACAAAAATCACCATCTCTGATTCTCCTTCCCTAAGGTCCATTCAACAGGAGAAGGACCTTCCTGCTGTTTCTTCTAGGAAGGATAAGGCTCCAGCGACCTCTGAACAAGAGGTAGAATTCAATGGCTGTGCCATTGGGGAGGTCGCTAATCCGATCAATAGGTTGGATAAATTATCCCTAATCTCTTGTTCCGCTGAGGGAACTACGAGGTGGGTTCTCAACCTTCCCATCCTCTGACTCCAATGGCCACACTCCCAATTAGTTTTAATTTAGTGTGAGCCCCCCATTGATAAGGAACTTTGCAAATAGCTTACTAATGCCAAATTATGTAAATATACTGCGTCCCTTCACACCATATTAAGCTTCTTTCACTTCCGGATACTTTTTCCATCACCTCTTTTGTGTGTTGATTTTCATGTAACTGCGTCCCTTCACACCATATTAAGCTTCTTTCGCTTCCGGATACTTTTTCCATCACCTCTTTTGTGTGTTGATTTTCATGTTTTATATATATATATATATATATTCTTTCATATCCATGTCTTCTTGGGCGAGTCATTGAGGAGGCAGTCGGAAAGAGAAAGAAAAGACAAGGAATTTTCTGCTCTACTCTCTAATCTCCAAGATGATAAAGCTCGTCTGGAGAAGGAAAAAGAAGAGCTTGCTGCATCTGTTGAGTGAGCTAATGCCTTTTATGTAGCCTCGAGCTATCTCCTAGATGAATGTAGTAAGAGCATTTTAGAAGCCAAGGAGGAGAATTTGATAATGGCTGCAACTTTTAACGATACCGTAAAGAAGAGAGACCAACTGACTGAATAGAGCAAGCCGTAGAGTAATAGCATCCATGAACTCAAAGTCCAGTTGGAGGATTACAACACCATCTATGAAGATGATGGTAGCCTCTCCTTGTCCAAGCGCGAGGAGATTCTTGCTTTCTAGACTTACTTGGAGTCTATCTTGGAACCTCAACTGTTCGGGTTGTATGTTGATGTGATCGACTGACTCCACTAGCTCATTGGTGAACTCAAGACTGATAAGGCCATTTATGATTAGGTGTCCCAGCTTGATGCAGTGGTCCTTTTTCCCTGGTAACGTGAGCAAGTGCGTACAAAACCCCAAGGGCAAGTCATTGAGGAGCAAGCCAAGGTTCGCATAACAGCCGAGAGGATGGTCAAATAACGTTCCCCCTCTCGTAATTTCTATTCTTTCAGGTAAGATCATCCATAATTATGGAGACTTACTTAAATATTATCCCTTTCGTCCTAGGCCCAATGATTTTAATGAAGCACTTGGTCTTGCCCGAGCTATTTGTCTTTCCCTAGGTAGAACTCCCATTGAGACTGTTATTGATTATCCTGCAGGTCAATTGAGCATAAATAACAGAGAGAAGGCCACCGAAGGTCAGGGCCCCCCCACCCCCCTGCCAAGCTCGCAAGATGTTCCTGAAGAAAAAAAAGACTGATATGTTCTAGAATAAGACTTTACAAGGCTTGTTGTGCCTTTCTTCATATCTTTTTATATATTCAAATGATGATTGTATCATATACAATGCTCATTTTGAGCCCATTCCATTTCTTTTTCATCTACTAACTGCTTTCCGAGGTCTTTCTATGGCCTCATTTTTCATTTCTATATGTGTATGAAAATTGATCAAATCTTTTGCATTGACTCTACTTTGTCTCAACTCTTTGTAATATGGAAAAAGCTTGCAAAATAAAACTTGATAGAACTTGACTTATACAAGCAAGGAAGAAATAATATCATAGTGAGTTTTGTGGACTTGGCATTTAGATAAGTCTCTGAAGCTTGATGTGCGCTTACAAAAAAGGAATTTGAGTAGGTCGCTAAATAGGTCATTAGAATTAATTGGTGGGCTTACCAACAAATCTTTACAGCTTTTAGATAGGTCGCTGGGCTAATCAATGAGCTTGTGTAGCTTGAAAAGCCTTAGGCATAGGATTTCTTGATATGAAAAATATACCAAGGCCTTGGGATTTGTCTTCCTTTGAGATCAGCTAGCTTATAACCTCTACATTTGTGAGCTTCTTGGACCATGTAAGGTCCTTCCTAGCTTTCTTGTAATTTTGTTAATTGCCCTTGCTACATCCGACCTTTTGAGAACCATTTCTTCAACTGCAAAGTGTTTTTCCTTCACTTTTTTGTTGAAAAAATTTGTGACCTGTTTTTTGTACCTTCTGTTAGCTTTCATAGCCTTATTTTTGCCTTCTTCAAGGAGGTCTAGATTTGCCCTTCTTTCCCCCTCTTTTTAGATTGAATTGTATTAAGTTAATCTCAAGGATTGCATTCCAACCTCCACTGGCATTATTGCTTCTACGCCAAAACATAAACTGAAAGGTGTCTCTCTAGTAGCTTTTCTAGGTGTAGTTCTATAAGCCCATAGGATACTTGAAATTTCTTCCGGCCAAGAGTCCTTCCAAAATTGTTCTGTTCTTGACCTCGGCAAGTCCCTTCACTTGAGAATGAGCCATTGAGGTCAATTTTTGTTCTATGTTTAAATTTTTCGCAAATGGTGTTGAAGGGATCACCAACAAATTGAATTCCATTGTCTGAGATGATAGCTAGTGGAATTCCAAATCTATACACAATATTTCTCCAGACCAAAGATTGCACTTTTGGTGAAGAAATAATTGTCATTGGTTCTGCTCCAACCCATCTGTGATGTATTCTACACCTACTATCAAGAATTGAACACCCCCCATTCCTTCAGGAAAAGGTCCTAGTATGTTGATGCCCAAAATAGCAAATGGAACTGATGTGTTGATAGATTGATACCTCATTGGGTATATAAGTGACTTGTTTCCATGCAATTGATAGCTCGTGCATCTTTGTATAACCCTCTCAATATCTGAAACCATTGAAGGCTAGTAATAACCAGTCCTCAGTATGTTCTTCGCCACGGTTTTGGCTCCTATGTGTGACCCACATATTCCACTGTGTACCCCTTCAATGACATATTCTCCTTCTCCTCTGCTCAAGCATTTAAATAATAGCCATGTGTAAGACCTCCTGGACACTTTATCATCTAATATCAGAACATAGCTAGGTGCCCATTTTCGAATTTGACAAGCTTCTTTGGCATCTCTAGGGAGCTCTCCGTCTTTTAGGAATTTTTAAATGGGGTACCTCCAATCTACTTGGTCTTTTATGACCAAGTTTTCCTCTTGGTTTATGCTTGAAGAATATAGCTGTTCGACCAATAGCTTAGCTTTGGTGCCCACGAGCTCTTGGTAGACCTTAGATGGTGTATTTCTGCATTTTAGTCTCTAGGTATTTGTTCAATGAGGAGTAATCAAGTTTTGATGTTATATCTCTTACATTATTGAGATATTTAATCATATTTTCTTCCCTAGCCTTGTAGGCTCCAGTGACCTTGCTAGCTATAACTTGTGAGTCGGTTTTTGCATGCAATTTTTGCACCTTTAAAGCTCTGATTAGTCTTCGACCTCCTAAGAGAGCTTCATACTTGGATTCATTATTCGAGGTAGGAAAATTATATTTCATAGAGTAAGGGATTTTCACTCCCTCAAGGCTGATAAATATAATTCCCATACCTGAATTCTACATGGTCCGTACATTAGTTTCACAAGTTCCAACTAGCTTCGATAGAACTCTTGTACATTCTTCCATGAAGTCTGAGAGAGCATGGACTTAGATGGCTCTCCTCTGTTTGAAATTAAATTGATACCTTGAGAGTTCAAGCGACCACTTCATCATCCTGCCTGACAGCTCTGGTTTTGCTAGAGCTTGCTTTAATGGTAAATTGGTCTATACTCTGATCGGGTAAGCTTCAAAATAAGCTTCAAAATAGAGCTTAAGTTTTCTTGATGTCATAACAATGAGATAAAGAAATTTATCGAGGTCTGAATATCTAATTTTTGGACTTCGCAGTAGGCGACTTATGTAATACACTGGAAATTGCACACCTAACCTTTCTACTAAGAGTACCGAGCTAACTGCCTTCTCGGTTACAGTTAAATACATTAGAAGCTCTTCTCTAGGCTTTGGAAAAAGAGATATGGAGATCTTCCCATGAATTCTTTCAGCTTTATGAATGCTGTTTGACAATCCTCTATCCACTAGAAATCATTGGGCTTCTTCAAGACATTGTAAAACCTCTCTTCTTTATCAGCCATCTTGCTAATGAAACGACTCAATGTTGCCATCTTCCCTGTTAAACTCTGGACTTCTTTGATGCTTCTGGGAGGTTCCATGTCCAGGAGTTCCTTTATCTTATCTGGCTTTGCATTGATGCCTCATTCTAATGTCATGAAACCCAAAAGTTTTCCGATTGAAACTCCAAAAGTGCACTTTTCATGATTAAGTTTTATGTGAGTAGCTTTCAATGTCTGGAAAGTCTCCCTTATGTCCTCAATGAAGTCATCTGAGGTCTTGGATTTGATTACAATGTCATAGACATAGACCTCAATGTTCCTTCTGAGTTGCTTCTTAAAGACCTTAGGCATAGCTCGCTGAAATTTTGTCCAAGCATTCTTCAAGCCAAAAGGCATTTTGGTATAGCAGTAGGTCCTGACCTCAATTATAAATGAGGTCTTTTCCATGTCCCCCCGCGCCATTGGAATCTGATGATATCCTTTGTAAGCATATAAGAAACAAAGCCATTGGTATCTAGCCGTTGAATTAACCATCTGGTTAATGCTCAGAAGTGGGTGTGAATCCTTCTGATAGTACTTATTAAGTGTAGTGAAATCTACACACATCCTCCATGTATCTTAATTTTTTGACACGACCACTAGATTGGCAAGCCATTCCGGGTACACAACCTCTTTTAGGATTCCAACATTGAGAAGAGATTGGATTTCTCGAGCTATGATTTCATTTCTTTCCAGAGAGAAGGTTTTTTTCTTTCGTTTCACTGGCTTGACTCTTTGTCTTAGTCCGACCTTATGTTCTGATATCTTTCTACCAATGCCTTCGAGGTTGGTAGGTCGCTAGATAAAGAAATTTAAATACACTTAGAGGGAGTCAACGAGCTTTCCTTTAACCTTAGAAAGTAAAAGTTCACATATCTTTATCCACTTCTTTGAGAACTTTGAATTGAGAAAAACTTTCTCTCCCTTGTTGGTTGCTTGGATTCTGGACTCGTCATCTTCCTTAGGAAGGTCGATGAAATCGACCTGCGAAGACACTGCAAAAGTCTCGCATCTCCTTTGGCTAGGTAACATTCTGAGGCTACCTTTCTCTCTCCTTCTAATGTAATCCAATTGTCTTCAACCTGAATCCTCATGCATTAGTTGAGTAAAGAAATTTCGGTCTTTAGGTCCATGACTCTTTTCCTTCCAAGAATTGCATTGTAGGTTCCTGGTGCATTAACCACCATCCAATCCATGACCTTTGTGATTCCTTTGCCATCTACATAAACTGCAATTGGAACTTGCAGAATCCCTTCTGCACAGGTTGTACTACCACTAAAGCTAGACAAAGTTGTGTCGGATTTTAGTAGTGAGTTCTTGTCTATTACCATTCGACTGAATGCCCTTTTGAACAAGACATTCATAGCACTTCCGATATCTACCAAGATTTTTCGCACAAAAAAATTCTCCAATCAGGGGGTTTCCCTGTGAGCTCGTTTCGACCTATTTTAAATGGTGTTGATCTCTCTGATTGGAGATCGTGGATACATTTTGGCCAGGAACTCTTGCAAGTGACCTTCCTTTATCAATCTATCGATCTCTTGCTTGAGGTTGAAATAGTCCTATGTGAGATGATCGTGGTCCATATGGTAATGACAAAATTTTGCCATGTCTCTCTTCGCAAGGAGGTTTTGAGAGGTCTCAGCGGCTTCAAGAGATCTTTCTTTTCCATGACCACTAAAATTTCAGCTCGTGAGGCTGTTAGAGGGGTTGTCATTAGATCGGGACTTGTCTTCCTCATTATATCCTATGGTCCCAACTTTGAATGAGAGTGTTTCCTATCTCTCTTGGATGTTTGTGGGCTCTTAGGTTGTCCTTTGAGTTCTTTTTCTATGGTTGAAGTGAAGCTAAGAATCTTCTTCTGGATTGTTGTCTCCTTTGCTTTGATCAATTTCTTGAGGAGTGTTTGCAGCTCCTTGATGGTCTTCACTAGCTCTTTTGCTAGCTTGAGAGCTACGTACCTCTCTTGCAATCATTATTTAAATGCAGTGAAGTAGATTGCATCATTCTTCTACTCAATTTCCACAACTTAGTCGTTGAAACTACTATAATAGCTCTTGGTGCTCACACCGATCTTTTGTCTGATGTTGAAGAGGTCATTGATGTCTTTCTCGCACTTCTTGTTGCTCTGATAATTTTTCAAGAACAACTCTTTTAGTTGTGGCTAGTGCTAGATGCTTGCTTCTGGGATACTTTTGAACCACGACTGTGCTTTCTTTGTCAATGTGGACCGAAGAGCTCGGCACTTTACATGATCGGGGTATTCGAACATCTCCATGTAAGAAACATACTCATCTATATGTTGTAATGGTTCTCCTGTGCCATCAACTTGAGGCTCTTTAAATCCCGAAGGCATTTGAGTTGTTCTAATGCTGTGGACAAATGGTGATGGTTCTGATAAGTCCACATTACTTTGTATTTCTTGGTCTCCATTTCTCTCCCGATTTGCTTGGAGAGTCGCTCTCCTCTGTAGATTCAAGGCTACCTCCCGAGCATTACTAACTGTTTTTTCGATCAAGCTTCATCAAGGAGGTATCCTTCCCCCAGGAGGAGTTCTTAGCGAGCTCCCTTGCTCATCAGGACTTGTTCCTTGTCGTTGACTTCTGGAGATTGGTGCTAGGTTGAGCCTACCAGTCAAGTCATAACTACGTCCATTTACGTAGAGTTTCTCTGAGGTCAACCACAGGTGGGGCTCTTTCTGAGTTGACTCTTTCTTGGATCCTTTCCCCATGTGATCTTTCTTGCACAAGCTCTGCTTCTCAACCTTTAGCATTTTGAGTTTTTACTTGTGAAAGATTGTTCCTTGTCCCTGAAGGTGGGGGTGGATCTAGTTGCTTGTTATTCCTTGGGTCTCCAGGTTGTTGTGTTTTCGTCCGAGATGGGACTAGAAGTATGCAATCCCTCTACCCAAAATTCTTTCCGGAGCAACTCCCACGGGTTCAACAAGGTCGACTAGAACAGAGACTCGACTTCCCCTGGATCCCTGTGGTCTAGGGACATTGTTGTTATTATTTTGATTTTGATATCTCTATTCTTCCCTCCTATGCTCAGGAGGATTCTCTGCTAGATTCCTTCGAGATGGTCCTAACTGTGATAACTTCAGTGGCCCTCCTTGATCAATCGGTAATGCATTATCATCATTGTTGTTTTCTCTCAGGATGGTATCTTTTGGCACTGTTTCCCTATTGTGTAATTGTGTTCTTCCTAGTGGTCGACCACGGCGTGTGTTTGCACCCATGTCGGTAGCGATCGGGCCATCACAATTTCTATTTGTTTTTCGTATGTATGAAAGAAAACTTTGGCTCGAAATGTTCTTCCCCACAGATGGCGCCAGAAGTGATATAGCTCGGAAACAACCTTCGGGTCATCCCAAAAAGTGATGGCACCCGTAATCACAACTGGAAAGAAGATTAGATCACCGATGTGGGTTGTCGCAATGAGGGTAATTCCGATGCCTAAGTTGATATTCGATGAGACTAAAAATTTGAATAAAACTCCCTCATGCCAATCCATTTGTGATTCCATTATTCCTCTAATGAACTTCGAAGGTTGCTATGAGTAATTTCAAAGCTTATAACTTGTGTTTAGAGTCATCCAATCGTGGCATGAAAGATTCATGAGAAAAGTCGGAGTCCATTAGTTCATGACTCGAGTTCTAGAAAGACTTTCTTTAACTCACTGAAGGTCAGGGACCTAGGAGGTCAGTGAGTAGGAGGTCGCTGTCCACTTTCTCCCTCAGTGTTAATTCGAATCTTAAGTATTCAAGGCGGTGCTTGAGTTTATTTGGATCAGGTTATTCGGGGCATACCCGTTTTCCCCATCAAAAATAATAATAATAGAATGACAACGAGAAAAAGTGGAAAAAAGAAAAAATAAAATAGGCATGCATGGTCGAAAATTTTTTTTTGCTTCCTTCTTCTTACATACCTTGGATTTTTAAGATAATGCCCAGTTACTGTATTTTGTGAAAGAAATTACGGAAGCTGTAGTGTTTATATAAATTCGGTTAAAACTTGATACACATTAAACTCGCTACTAAAAATATTGCTAGAGATTGCACTTTACAGTTAATCATCAGTTTCAAGTGTAATTAACAAGCTCACAATTAGCTATTCGGACATTACAAATTAGTGAAAGGTCCGAATATCTAACTTCAGGACCTTTAAGCAATCGGCTTACATAATAAATGGGGAACTGTAAACCCGACCTTTC
>JAOXNR010040064.1:0-20195 GCA_028571225.1 Parsonsia alboflavescens | reverse complement strand
TAGTTGCTACCTGTTGGATTTATCAATCTTAGTGATAATATTTAAACCCTAGCAGTATAATCATGCAAATTAATCTAAGTGATCAAGCTAAATTAATAAACATAATTAATAAGATGGAAACAAGAATTGCACAAATACTTAATAACAAAGATCAAATCTTTAATAGAAAAAACAAACCAAATCTCGTAACCCCGTAACAAAATAACCTATTTCATGTTCTTATTAACAAAAGACGACTATTCACAAGACATGATTAATAAAACCGAAAAATACATAGGAAAAGAGGAAGAGAAAATCTGCCCTTTGTCGTCAGAATTCCTCGGAAGATCAATCTTGAGTTGTCGTTGTGTCTTCTTGTCTCTAAGACTAAGACAAAGGGCCTATTTATGGGAGTAAATGACTCCTTACAAATAAGTAGTAACCTAAAAGGATTCTAATAATAAAATAGAAACTAATTACAAAATAAAGTAGTTTAGGAATAAATAATCAAATCCTAATAAAACTGAAAGTCCTTGATTCGGCCCACCGTCAACAAACTTGGTCAATCTGTAGTCCCCAACTCTAATCCGATGAATAGTGTGTCAGAATAGTGCCAGTGAACAGTGCCGCCGGAACAATTTCATAAAATCTTGAGCGTTTGTTCAACCAAAATTTCCTGCAAACAAAAATCAAGCATAGGGAAGTAAAATATATCTAAAATAACATAATTAAGCTAAGTTACATAAGATAATAGCATAAAACTTAGCATAATTATGCACAAATCAACAATCTACTTTCCCCGAAGTTAGGGAATAGGAATCTTGATTGGGGTGGCAGCAGCAGTAGCAAAGGAGGCACAAGCGGTGCCCCTAGCTCCACCAGTAGGAGCTCGTGGAGGAGTAGACTTCAGAAGCCAAGAGGTGGTAATAATTGCTGTCAAAACAAAAGAAAAAAAACTATTAGTACACAAAGGAATTGAAACAAATTCACTGAAGGCAAATAGAAAAACAAAGATGCTCCCTACCGAAGGGGGAATCCTCATAGCTCTCCTGGCAAAGGCGAGCTCATGATCTGCTGGACCTCCTAGTCCAGTGGGGCAGAGGAAAGAAAAACGCCAGGCAGGCAAGCTACACCGCACCCTAACATTATCAGAAATGGCTAAGGTTAATCAAAATAGCCCTATCCCTTGCCTGCGAGCTTGTTAGGGTAGGAAGCTCATTAAAGAAAGTTTGATTCATGTTCCAATCCGGGTAAGGCTTGGACTAGAGCAAATTATTTGGGAGTGTAGCAAAAAGAAAAGATTTTTCCAATCCCCTACAGAGTACTGGAAAGGACCTACTAGCTTATACAGAAGGTTAAATTGGAGGTACCCTAAAGAGGTGTTCTTTGGCATTAAGGAGATGACAACTCTAAAGAACCTCCTAAAGAGCTCCAAGGAAACTGAAACTCGGAAAAGATGGTAGGTCGCTATGAACGCAACTATTGCTCGAATAGAATTTCTGACAAGCTGGGCAATGGGAATCCCCAAAAATAAGTAATGTCTAGGAATAGGGGGTTCAGAAGGGGCAGAAGAACACCCCTCGGAGACTAGTGACATAGAGGACTATGTGTCCAGCATGCTGCCTACAAGGGCGCTCACCATCTTCAATAGCGACAATGTCACCTGTCTCTAGTCCCCTCTTTTCATTGATTTCAAAAATCTCAGTAGGCCATAAAGAAGAAGATGTGGAGAAGACCTCCAACTCAGAAGACTGGTAAAGCTTACTATTTACTAGGGGAGCTCTCACAGAAACTGGGGGAAAATAAAAGACCCCGTTCTCCAGGTCAATGAGGGTTACTTCTCTAGAACGGAGAGGAGTGCTAAACTCAGAGGATTTAGAAGACATTTTTTAACTCAAAAAGGGGAACAGATGAAATTTTTCCAGAAAGCAATTAAAGGAAAAGAAAACTCACTGGTTTGAAAATTCCTTGGAGAATTAAGGAGAGAATTGTTCTGGGCTCTGAGTCACTTACTTGATAGGGAAAGAAAAGATATTCTAAAAAACGAGTAGCAGATATTACAGAAAGAAAGCTTTGTAAAACAAAGTTCTTGCAAGCTTTGAAAGACTTTAGGTAAGTCCTAAAATCTTCAAAGGACTCCTAATTTATATGAGATAAGGAGTCCCTTGGGTTGCTAAAAAAGATCCAGTAAGACAAGAACTGAGGCAACTGCTAAAAACGGATGAGGCATATCTTCTCCAAAAAAACATAGCTATTACAAAGAAAACGGCTCGAACCTTCAGAGGTCGCTACTTAAAGATGGTAATTTAGGTTCCACGACCTTTGAGGTGGGTAATGATGGGAGAAACGGTCATGACCCGGACAAATCAACCTAAACGGGCTCGACCCGGACAAGTCAACCTAAATGGGTTTAAAGCCCAGACCTCAATATCGAAAACTCAAACTCACAAGTCAAAGAGGAAAGGTGGGCAGTGATCCTCTACTACCGACCTCCAGGTCACTGGCCTCCAAAATGAGAACTGGAGAAGCATCACTAGACCACGACCTTAGACCCGGTAAGCTTCAATTCGTGTCATACATCTTCCGTGCCGCAACCAACTGCTCGCAACTGCTAATATCCTCCCAGAGTCTTTAATTACTCTAAAGAAGAAAGAGTTGAGACCTTCGACGTCCACGAGCAGGTGGCAAAGTTGGTCCAAAGGCCATTAGCGTACTTGTAGCTTTCGACCAGATACATGAATGGCAAGATATCCAAACCTAGGGAAACTCCACGATACTAGGAGCAATTGGTGAGACATGATATGATCTCACAATTATTCTAATTGCCCACTATTGTGTTATAGAAGAGCCCTAATCAAATTTCAAACAATCTACGGACAAGGACAGACAACGATAGTGTTTCTAGAGTTGATTACACAAGATTACTATTTTAAAATATGGACTTAGGCATCAGAGCTCTTCACCCGGGCGATAGCCCACTCTGATGACCTATTCCCTTGCTTCTGAGGTTGTAATCATAGATGCCACTACGGTTCAGGGTGGCCCAGAGGCTATTTCCGAGCTCCATCAATCATCTTTATTAAATTTATTTTAATTAAAAGTTAAAAATCTATCATTCTCATAATTATTGGTATGACATTTAGTTTGTGGGTGTAAATTCTTAAATTAATGAGATGCTAAGGTAATTCTATTTTATATAAAAAATCTACTTATTCGAAAACATTTCAAAATAAAGATATAACATTTAAATTCCTCAAAGGGAGTTACAATTTTGAAAGTTTCAGCTTTTATAGACTTTTTCTTTTGAATAGCCTTATTTTAGGTTCAAGGAATCAGTGTTGGAATCCTTTTCATTCATTGTCAATAGTATTTAATGCTTCTTCTGTCATTAAATATAAATTACCAACAGTCATTTTAAAAAAATTAAGGTCAATTTTTTTTCCCCCTAAAATATCCTTTAATCACTCTTTTAAAAATGTGAATACCATTTCTTGAGTTATAGAGCTCGGCAAAGATCTCCAGGTCACCCCAAACCGTGATGGTGCCTAAAATCACAACCAAAAGGAAAAAATTAGATCATCGGAGTGGGCTATTGCCCTAGGGATAACTCCAATACCTAAGACAGTATTTGTGAGAGAGTTCTTGATTGAATTAGCTCAATCTGTCATAGAACAATGTGAGATTCAATAATGTATACCAAATAATGAATTACCTTGTTAGAGTGAATCTCAATTACCTGAAAGTAGGGAGTAAGGATAATTGTGAGATCATATCCTGGCATTTACACCTAGAATTGTGGAGTTTTCATAAGTTTGGATACCTCACCATGGATGTCTCAGGTTGAGAGCTACGAGCTCATTAACAACCTTCAAACCAACTTCGTAACCTTCTAGTGCACATCGAAGATCTCGATGAAACTCTTCGTAAGGTCACAATGAGTGATTTTAAGGGTTACAGTGTGTATAAAGAGTCGTAAACATTAAGTAATGGCATAGAAGATGCATGAGATGGATCGGAGCTTACAAGATCGAAAGTCGCGAACCTATTAGACCTATCCTAAGCTCATTGAAGATCGATGACCTGGGAGGTCGGTGGGAAGGAGGTCACTGCTCACTTTTCCTTTTAGTTTGCAATTCAAACCTTTAAGTATTAAGGTCAGCACTCAAGTCCATTTGGATCGAGTTATTCATGTCGTATCCGTTTCACCCATCATTACGCCCTCTTAGGTCCAGCGAGCTCACAGGTCGTGAAGCCTAATTTTTCATCTTTAAGTCCCGACCTCTGAAGAGTTGCGCCATTTTCTATAACGGCTAGTTTGAAGGTGTCGTGCCTTTTCGGTTTTAGCAATTACCTCGATTCGTGTGTACTGGATCTTTTCCAAAAAATTTAATAGACACCTTCTCATATATAAATGAGGGAACTAAGAAAGGATTAAGCTTCACCGAAACTCTGCTTTGCAAAATAGAATTCCCTTTCTGCGATACAAACTTGAGCTACCTAATTTCTCGAGCTTCTTCTCTTCTATCTGGCTATTTTTTTGGTGTTAGGCAACCTTTTCTTACCTCAAAAGCTTTCCAACATCAACGAGTGAGTTTCCATTCCCTCTTTATTTTTCAGAATTTTTCTTTCTTCTCATCCTTTGAAAAGGTGTCTTCCAAAACATATACCTCAATAAAATCATCCCTTATTGTTACTTGACAATGAAGAAGCCCTTCGCTTTATACAAAAGAGATTCCTAGGGCTCTCCTATACCAGAACTCTAACAATGAAGAATATTACTTGACTTCCCTTATTGTTAAAGCCAAACGAATTAAGAGTAATATATATCATCCCTCCAAGCTAGAAGTTTTTTCTCTTAAATCTTCTTTAGGTCAATTTGAAATTTTGCAAATGAGATCAGAGAAAGGGTTGAATAAGGATGACATCGTGGTTTCTTAGGAATCCGAGCATTAAAATAGCAGGCGTGTCGGGTACATAGTCCTTCATTTCACCAATCTCAAGGGAGGAATTCTCTTGCCATATCTTCATCCTCTCTTTCTTGACATGGCTTATTTCTTGGGGTTTCCCATCGCCCAACTCATTCCCAAAACTATTAGGTCTATCATAGGCTTCATAGCGACCTGTCATCTCTACCAAATCCCTGTTTCCTTGGACCTTTTAAGATGTTTTTTCAAAATTGGCATCTCTACTGCCCCTAGCAAAACTTGCTTCAGGTATGTTCAATTCAACAATAGGTATAGGTTGTTAGGGTCTTTCCAGTCTTCTAGGGGACCTTGGAAAGACTCTTTTCTTTTTGCTAGACTTCCAGCAAATTTGGTTCTGGCTGAACCATATCCTGACTAGAATCTTCATGAGACCTTCTATAATGGCCTTCCAACTTTATTCGAGGAGCGACAAAGAGATAGGATTTTCCATGTTGACCTTACTAACTTCAACTTCGAAAAGGTCCAATCAACTCAGTCAATCTGGCCTGATCCTTTTCTATGCTCGTTAGGATTGAAAGTCCAGCATATCACGACCTTCCATCTCTTAGAAAAACGGAGGGAATTCTTCCTAATAATACGAAATTTCTTTGTCTTTTGGCTTCCAATAACTTTCATTTAGCTCTTCTGTTCAAATATGAATGCTAACGTCTTCTTCATTTCATTTGTCTTGATAGCAATGAGAACGCTTGGCTATTGAACCCTCCTTCTCCCTCTCAACAGGGACAGCAAAGTAGGTCACTGTCCTATCGAGCTCCTTCTGGTGAACCCAGCTTCTAGGGATTCCTCATTCAGGATTCCTATTTCCTAGTCATGGACCAAGAAAGAGACTATGCCAAGCCGGATTGGGAATGCCCTGAAGAGAAATGTTGAAGCAACCGCTTTGCGGGCTTCTGAGCAACCTGCGAAGATCGTTATTTCCGACTCTCCTTCCCTCTAGTCCATCCAATAGAGGAAGAACCTCTCTTCGACCTCCACTAGGAAGGTTAAAGAACCTACAACCTCTAAGCAGGAGTTATACTTCAGTGAATGTGCTACTAAAGAGGTCGCTAAGACCATCAAGAGGCTAGGGAAGCTTTCCTTGGCCTCTCACTCTGCTGGGGGAACACTAGATAGGTCCCCGACCTCCTATAGAGTCCACCGACTCCTTATTTTAGTGGCCACGCTCCCAATACTTTTTAATGGAGTGTGCGCCACCCATCGACAAAGAAATCTGCCAACAGCTCACCAACGACAAGCTGGATAGATATGCTGCCTCTCTACACAGCGGTGAGTTTCCTTATTTCTGCTTTCATGTTTACATATAGCATTTATTTCAATTCTTCTGAATATTGATCTCTCTTCTTCTATCTTTTTTCTTTTTTCAGAGCCATGTATTCTTAGTGAGAGGCTAAGAAGACAAGTGGAGGGAGAGAGAAAAGATCAGGAGTTCTCCACTCTAATTACCAAGCTCGAGGATGAGAAGGCTCATCTTGAGAAGGAGGTACAGGAGCTCTCCTCTGCTACCGAGCAAGCTCAAGCCAGCTATATCGCTATCCATACTCTCGTGAAGAAAAGTGAGAAAAAGTTGTCTGGTGTGAAGGCTTAAAACTTGCACTTGTCCACTACCCTCGAAATCACTGTGAAGAGAGGCGAGGAGCTAATCTCAATGGGCGATGAGCAAAGAAATAGCATCAACGACTTGGAAACTCAACTAGCCAACTACAACGTTATTTGCAAAGAGGATGGCAGAATCTCTCTAACCAAATTGGAACAAATTGCCCCCCTTTCAAGATTACATTTAACCCCTCATGCAACAACAAATGATGGGGCTTTACATGGATGTCATTGACAGACTCCGAGAGCTCAACAGTGATATCAAGATCGAAATTGACTTTGATGATAAGCTATATCACCCAAAGTCTGTCATCCCTCTCCTATGGGAGCACCAAGATCAATATTCGACCTCTCAAGAGGAGGTCGCTACTGTAGAGACTCTGGCCAAGGTTGGACAAGCCAGTGATGGTTTTCTTGGGGGGAGAAAAGAACCCCTGGAGCAGGCCACAAAAGTCTTGGTTACTTAGAGGGTGGTAAATTATGTTCCTTCTCTTGCATTTTTTTCTTCTTCAAGTAAAATCATCCATAATTATGGAGACTTACTTAAGTACTATCCCTTTCGTCCCCAGCCCATTGATTTCAATGAGGCACTTGACCTTTTCTGATCTATCCGTCTTTCCCTGGGTAGAAGTCTCATTGAAACTGTTACTGATTATCCCGAAGGTCCATCGAGCATCCATGATCGAGAGAAAACTGTTGAAGATCGAGTCCCCCCTAGCTAGCAGGGGTCCCAGGAGAAGAAGAAGATCGAAATGTAATAGAATAGGTTTTTTTAAGACTTCTGTAGTGCCTTTCTTCTTCTTCTTGCTTTTTATTCATTAGCTAGCCAATTGTAACAAATACAATGCTCATTTTTTGAGCTCATATTTCTTCTTTTTTATATTAACTACATCAGGAGATATGTTTGCGACCTCTTATTTCGTATATACAATTACATGAGAATTGTTCAAATTTCTTGTATTGTCTCTATTTTGTCCCAACACTTTGACTCAGAGTTGGCCCACTAAGAGATTCACGAGGGCCCACGCAGGTTCAAGAGGCTGCAGGAGAAGTTTCAAAGCAATCGGAGGTGATCGGAAAAGTTTCTGGCGTCGAATCGTAAGAACTGAAAAGTTGCAAGAGCGTCAGAATGGGCCCAAATTTGACGGGTCGATCCGGAACCACCTAGGGAACAATACTCACTGCTATGTTGTGATCTAAGCCATTTTTCGGCCATCCGGGGTCATCTGGATGGACTTTTGGGCATTTTAGAAACTTATTTTTATTTATTTTTTTATTTTCTTCCTAATTTTTATTTCCTAATCTGATTAGGAATACATAACTTAGTTATTAGTAGTTTACTTGGATTCTATTTCCTAATCTGATTAGGAATACATAACTTAGTTATTAGAAGTTTACTTGGATTCTATTTCCTAGTCTGATTAGGAACATAGAACTTCTATCATTATAAATAAAGATGAATGCCGAAGAGCTAAAGGAGAGAATCTATTATCAATAATATTTTCATAGTTTTATCTCTTTCCTTGTGAACTTAAGGTGTTGTTCTTTCTTTCTTCTTCCTTTGACTACTTTATATTAAAGTTTGATTATAGGAGAAGAATTCTATTTTCGTAGTCTTGACCTCTGACGAGTTCAGAAGTTAGATTATCGAAAAACCTCAAATTTTGACAGATAATCTAAAGTTTGAGTTACTGTTCATCGAAACTATTCAATTACTGTTGAGATTTCTTCCTGAATTTCTTATTCCTCAACCCACCACATCCACCTGTGTCACACTTAGAGACTTGCACAGCAAAACTTGACAAGATTCGAAACTTGTGCAAACAAAAAGAATTAAGATCACAATAAGTTCTATGAACTTATTTTTTAGTTAAATCTCTAAAACTTGATACGCACTTGCTAAAGTTTCCTTGCTAACCAGCAAGCCTTTACAACTTTCAGATAAGCACCCAAGTTGAACAACGAACTTGTGAAGCTTTGAAGGTCTTAGGCATAGAATTTCTTTAGATGACAAACATTCCAAGGCCTTAGGAGTTGTCTTCCTTTGAAATCAGCAAGCTTATAACTTCTTTCTTTGTGAACTTCTTGGATTATATAAGGTCCCTTCCCAACTTCTTGAAGCTTTGTCAATTGCCTTTGCTTTCCAACATCCGAGCTCTTGAGAACCATTTCTCCAATTGTGAATGCTTATTTTTCACCTTTATGTAGAAAAAATTTTTAACTTGTTTTTTTATACTTTCTGTCAACTTCCATAGCTTTATTCCGGACTTCTTCAAGAAGGTCGAGCTCTGCTCTTCTCTCCCCCTGGTTTAAGACTAATTCGTATTTAGTTAATGTCAAGGATTGCATTCTGACCTCTACCGGCATTACATCTTCTGCACCGAAACATAGACTAAAATATGTTTGTCTAGAAATCCCATAGAATGCTTGGGATTTCTTCTGGTTAGGAAGGTTTTCGACCTTGCTTTTCGAGTTTAGTAAGCCTTTTCTTGAGACCTTCTAGAATTGTTCTGTTTGTGACCTCGACCAATCCATTCGCTTGAGGATGAGCCACAGAGGTTAATCTATGTTCTATATTCAAGTTTTCACTAAAAATTTCAAAGGGATCGCCCATAAATTGCCTTCCATTATCTGAGATGATAGCTCATGGAATCCCAAACCTACATACAACGTTCCTCCTTACAAAGAACTGCATCTTCGGTGAAGAAATTATTGTCATTGGTTCTGTTTCAACCCATCTGATGAAATATTCTACGGCCAGTAACAGGAATTGAATGCCCCCACTCATTTTGGGAAAGGTCCTAATATGTCGATGCCCCAGATATCGAATAGAGGTAGATGCCACTTTTTTCCATGCAATTGGCAACTCGTGCATTTTTGTATGACTCCTTCAATATCTGAGATCATCAAAGGCCAATAATAACATATCCTCAGTATCTTCTTCGCCATGGTTTTGGCTCCTATGTGTGATCCATATATTCCACTATACACCTCTTCAATGACATATTCTCCTTCCCTCTTGCTCAAACATTTGAGTAATGGCCATTTCTACGACCTTTTGTACACTTCATATTCTCCTATCAGGACATAGCGAGGTGTCTATTTTTAGACCTGGCGAGCTTCTTTGGTATCTTGCAAGAGATCGCCATCCTTAAGGAATTTGTAAATAATGTATCTTTAGTCTACCTGGTCCTCTATAACCAAGTTTTCCTCTTGGCATATACTCGAAGAATATAATTATTCAACCAATAACTCGACTTTGGTCCCAGCGAGCTCCCGGTAAACCTTAGATAGTGTATTAGCCTCTGAATTTTACTCTCTAGGTATTTTTTCAATGAAGAAATACTCAAGTTTTGATGTTATATATCATACTTTTTTTAGATATTTAGTCATGTTTTATTCCCTTGCTTCATAGACTCCAGCGACTTGGTTGGCTATAACTTATGAATCAGTTTTAGCATGCAATTATTACACTTTTAAAGCTCTTATAAGTCTTAGACCTGCTAAGAGAGCTTCATACTCGGATTCATTATCCAAGGTTGGGAAGTTATACTCACAGAGTAAGGGATTTTCGGTCCCCCAGGGCTGATCAATACAATTCCCACAAATGAAATTACTCTTTTCAGTGAAACCATCTATGCACATGGTCCATACATTAGTTTCACAAGTTTTAACGAGCTCCAATGGAACTCTCGTACACTCTTCCAGAAAGTCCGAGAGAGTTTGAGCTTTGATAGCTTTCCTCGATTCGAAATGAATCTGATATCTTGAGAGTTCAAACGACCACTTCATCATCTTGCCTGATAGCTCAGGTTTTGCCAAAACTTGTTTCAGTGGCTTCGTCAATACTCTAAATGGGTAAGCTTCAAAATAGGGCTTAAGTTTTCTTGATGTTATCACAATAAGGTACAGGAATTTCTCGAGGTCTGAATATCTAATTTCTGGACATCAAAGCAAACGCCTTACATAAAATATCGGAAATTGCAAACTTGACCTTTCTACTTGCAGCACTAAGTTGACTGCCTTCTCTATTGCAGTTAGATACATCAAAAGGTCTTCTCCCAACCTCAACAAAACAAGTTGTGGAGATTTCCCAAGAATTCTTTCAGCTTTTTGAAAGCTGTTTGGCAATCCTCTTTCCACTGGAAATCCTTGGGTTTTTTCAAGATGTCATAAAACTTCTCTTCTTTATCAGCCATCTTGCAGATGAAGCGACTCAATGCGCCATCTTCAATGTTAAACTCTGGACCTCCCCATTGGTTTTGGGAGATTCCATGTCCAGGAGTGCTTTTATCTTATCAAGGTTGGCATCAATTCCTCATTCTGATATCATAAAACCCAAAAATTTTCCAGCTGAAACTCCAAAGGTTCACTTTTCAAGATTGAGTTTCATGTGAGCAGCTTTCAGTGTCTAGAAAGTCACTCTTATATCTTCAATGAAGTCTTGGATTTAATCACAATGTAATCCACATAGACCTCAATATTCCTCCCAAGTTGCTTCTTAAAAACCTTGTGCATGGATAGTTGGAATTCTACCCCTGCATTTTTAAAACCAATTGGCATCTTGGTATAATAGTAGGTCCCGACCTCTGTAATAAATGTGATCTTTTCCATGTCTTCCAGTGAAATTGGAATATGATGATACCCCTTTTGATTGTCTCAGAAACACAACCATTGATATTCAGCTGTTAAGTCTACCATTGGGTCAATACTCTGAAGCGGGTATGAGTTTTTCTAAGAATGTTTGTTGAGTGTGGTGAAATCCACACACATCCTAAATGTCCTTTCGTCTTTCGGTATGACCATTGGATTGGAAAGCCATTCAGGGTACACAACATCTTTCAAGATCCCAGCATCGAGAAGAGCTTGGACTTCTCAAGCTATGACTTCATTTCTTTCCAGAGCAAAAGTTCTTTTCTTTTATTGTATTGGCTTGAATCCTAGTCTGAGCCTTACCTTGTGTTCTACTATCTCTTTATCAATTCCTTCAAGGTAGGTAGGTCGCCAGGCAAAAACTTCCAAGTACTCTTGAAGGGAGTCGATAAGCTTCCCTTTTAGTCCTAGAAGGTAAAAGTTCACCTATCTTGATCAATTTCTCGGGGAACTCTTAGTTGAGAAAAACTTTTTCTTCTTTGCTGGTTGCTTGGATTCTAGAGTTATCATTCTCCTTAAAGAGGTCAATGAAATCATCCTGCTCAGGAATTGCAAGGGTCTCAGCATTCCCTTCAGCGAGGTAGCATTCTACGGTTGTCAAACTATCTCCTTCTAGGGTGATCTAGCTTTCTCTTACCTAGATCCTCATGCAGCAACTCAGCAAGGAAATTTCAGCCTTTAGGTCCATGACTCCTTTCCCACTGAGGATTGCATTATAAGTTCCTGGTGTATCAACCACCAGCCAGTCCATGACCTTTGTGATTAATTTGCCGTTTACATAGACAGACTGCAGTTGAAACCCGTAGAATCCCCTCTACATAGGTCGTGCTACCACTGAAGTTGGTCAAGGCAATATCTAATTTTATTAGCGAGCTCTTGTCTATCCCCATTTGATCGAATGCCTTTTTGTATAAGACATTCACTGCACTTTTGGAGTCAACCAAAATTTTTCATAACAAAAATTCCCCAATCTAGAATGACACTTTTTTTGTTTGAATCCCCTCCACAAGCTCGTTTCTACCTCTTTTCGATTTCGTTAATCTCTCTGATTGAAGGTCACTGTTGCAGGTGATATATTTACTGAACCTACATTTTTAGCCAAAAATTCTTGCAAGTGGCCCTCCTTTATCAACCTCTCAATTTCTCGTTTAAGGTCGAAAAAGTCCTCTGTAAAATGGCCATGGTCCTTGTGGTAATGGCAGAACTTTGTTGTGTCTCTCTTGGCCAGAGGAGTTTTGAGTGGTCTTGGTGGCTTCAGGAGACCTTTTCCATGACCACCAAGATTTCTGCCTACAAGGTCATCGGGGGAGTTGTCACTAGGTCGGAAACTATCTTCCTTTTCTTATGTGAAGGTGCCCCCTTTGAATGAGAATCCTTTCTGCCTCACTTGGATGCCTGTCGACTTTTAGGTCACCCCTTAGTTTCTTTCTCAGTAGTTGAGGTGAATCCAGGATTCTGTTTTTGGATTACCGTTTCTTCTGCTTTGATCAATTTTTTGAGGAGTGTTTGTAGCTCCTTGATAGTCTTCATTAGATCTTCTGCCAGCCTAAGAGCTACATACCCAATTTGCAATCCCTGTTTAAAAGCAGTGATATAGATGACATCGTTCTTCTGCTCAATTTCTACTGCTTCATCATTGAAATAGCTATAGTAGATTCTGGTGCACTCACCAATTTTTTGTTTGATGTTGAAGACTTCATTGAAATCTTTGTCACATCTTTTAGCTACTCTGATAATTCTTCAAGAATAACTTCTTCAGTTGCGTCCAACTCGAAATGCTTACTTCTGGAATACTCTTGAACCAGGATTGTGCTTTCTTTGTCAACGTGGACCGGAATGCTCGAAATTTAACATAATCAGGGTACTCGATCATTTCCATGTATGGAACATACTTGTCTATATGTTGTAGTGGTTCCCCTGTGCCATCGTACTTCGCCTTAACTTGTGGCCCTTTGAATCTCGAAGGCATTTGAGTAGTTCTGATACTGTGGAGTAATGGTGAGGACTCCGATAGGTCCACATTGCTCTTTATTTCCTGGTCCCCATTTCTTTCCTAATTTGTTGTGGGAGTCTCTCTCCTTGGTGGATTCAAGGCTACCTCTCAAGCTTTGCGGCTTGTTCATTCAATCAGGCATCACTAAGGAGGTATCATTTCCCTAGGAGGAGTCCTCAATGAGCTCCCCTGCTTGTCATGACAGGCTTCCTGTAGTTGACCTTTGGAGATCGCTACTCGATTGAGCCTGTCCCTCAGGTCACAACTCCTGCCATTGTATAGAGTTTCTCTAAGATCAACCACAGGTGATGCTCTTTCTGTGTTAACTCTTTCATGAATCCTTCCCCATATGATCTTTCTTGCCCCAGCCTTGCCTCTCGACCATCCACATTTGGTGTTTGGACTTGCCGAAGGTCATTCCTTGTTTCCAGAGGCAGTGGTTGATCAGGTTGCATGCAATCCCTTTGGTCTTAGGGTTGTTGTGTCTCCTTTTGAGATGGGGCAAGACTATGCCCAATCGATAAATAATTCTTTCTAGGGCTACCACCAGGGGTTCAAAGAGGTTGGCCGGAACAGACACCAGACTTCCACCTAATCTCTGTGGTCTGGGGTTATTGTCGTTGTCATTCTGGTTAAGATGTCTCTGTCCTCCCCTTCCATGCTCAAGTGGATGGTCCACTAGGACTCTCCGAGATGGTTTGGACTGTGATGGTCTGGGCCAGTCTTGTTGATCGATCATTCCCGCATTATTGTTATCTTCCCTCAAGATTGGGTCTTTAGGCACTACTGCTCCAGTGCATAACTGTGTTCTATTTGGTGGCTTACCACGGCGTGGTGGTTACACAAGCATTAGTTGCGATCGGGCCATCACAATTCCTGTTTTTTATTTTTATTTTTTTTTTAATGGAAGAAAGCTAAGCTTAGAATGTCCTTCCCACAAACGGCGCCAGAAGTGATAGAGCTCGGAAATGATCTCCAGGTCGCTCCAAATAGTAATAGCCCCTGAAATCACAACCAGAAGGGAAAAATTAGATCATCGGAATGGGCTGTTGCCCTAAGGATAACTTCGATGTCTAAGTCAGTATTTTTTGAGAAAGTTCTTGATTGAATTAGCTCAATCTATCCTAGAACTGTGTGTGATCTGATAATGTATACCAAATAATGAGTTACCTTGTTGGAGTGAATCTCAATTACCTAAAAGTAGGTAATTAGGATAATTGTGAGATTATATCCCGCCAATTGCTCCTGAAATCGTTTAGTTTTCGTAAGTTCGGATACCTTACCATGCACATCCCTGGTCGAGAGCTATGAGCTCGTTAACGATTTTCAAGCCAACTTCGCGACCTTCTAGTAAACGTCGAAAATCCCAATGAAACTCTTTGGAAGGTCACGATGAGTGCTTTTAAGAGTTATATTGTGTATAAAGAGTCGTAAACATTAAGTCGTGGCATAAAAGGTATATGAGATGGATCGAAGCTCACTAAGTCGAAGGTAACGAACTAGTGAGACTCCTCCTAAGCTCATTGAAGGTCATTGACCTGGGAGGCCGGTGGGAAGGAGGTCGCTGCTCACCTTTCCTCTTAGTTTAAAATTCAAGCCATTAGATATTCGGGTCAGCATTCAGGTCCATTTGGGTCAGGTTATTCGGGAGGTACCCGTTTCATTCATTAATGAGCATATCAATAGAGGGGTAATATAGAAAAAATATCTTCAAATACTTAATTAACTAACAACAATAATTTATAATTAATAATAAAAAAAATTATTTAAAATAACTTACATTTTATGACAAAGGAGTATTTAATACTAATTTAATCCTATTTTAACCTTTGCATTTTTTTCAAAAATATTTACGCCAGGCCTCACATCATGCAATCGCGTGGTTCGACTTTTGTTATGGTGGCTTCTCAATAACTCCTTTCCAGGACTGACTATTCTTCTCCGTGGCTAAATTTGCATACCGACGAAAAGCGTACGTAGAGCGATGTTACTTTTCCATTAGATTAAAATAATAATTTTTAAGTAAAATTCGAATTATAATCATAATGGGCCTATTTGCTCAAAAAATTACGCAAAATACATTTGGACACCAATTGACTCAATTTGATCCAATTCAATTTTTGAAAACCCAATCAATTAGCTAAGAAAAATGAAAACCCCTCACAGCTGTTTTCAGATTCAAATCCACTAGATTTAACTATTTTTTATTCTTTTTCCTTTTCCATCCTGTACTACCATCTCCGGATTTTTCCTGCGTCTTTGTTTTTCCTTTTTATCATTGTCGATATTCATTTTTTCTTTTCTGTACTACTTCTTCCTGTGTGTTTCTTCTTTTCCATCTCTTTTTTCCTCTCCCCTTCTTCTTCTTCCCCTTCTTTCCCCACTTCATCTTTCCCAGTGTTCTTTCAGATCCCTGATCAAATCGGATTAATGTTTCGGAAGTGATTGTAGTGAAATCAACTGGCATCTTCTCATCCCTCTTTTGGATAGGCACCATTGAGGGGAGCATGGTGATCAATTGTAGACGGATAACACGTGGGTTTGAGTGACGATGGATGCATATCTTTTTAGACAAATTCGAAAGTTTTAAGTTGGAGGATAAAATCTATATTTTGTTTCTTTTGAATAAATTTTTGACGTTATGGATTTCTTTGATGGGTAGGTTTGCTGTGAAAAATTTGAAGAAAATTTGAAGACATATTGGTTTGGGGAGTTTTGAGGTTCGGAGTTTGAAATTGATAGTTGCCATCTGCAACTTACGACTGTGGAAGGATTTGATGTTGGAAAATTTGATTAAGTTGGAGGGTGTTTTTGTAATTTTAGCTTATTTCAAATATTTGAGAAATTTTCAGAGGCAATAAAAAGAAACGAATAAACGGCTAAATAGGAAAAGAATTGGATATTATGAAAACACACAAGTTTTCAGTTTAACGATAAAAGTAAAAAAATCACAGCCTGTTTGTAACTAAGACAAAGTATTTATAACTTAAAATCTATCCTAAACCTAATTGGAAATTTAAAAGCCCTAAAAACATAAAAAGCCCAAACGTCAAAGTTGAGCTCATTCCGTGCTCGGGCCTACCTACATCATTCTCCCCGACTTTGAAAAGAATCGATCCCGAATATGATTCGTCCTCACCAGCTGCGTTTCTACCAGTGCTAAGGTCCAAAAGAACTCTAATTAAAAATAATAATAATAATAAAACTCCTAATTGGGCTAATAAAAAACTTATGGACCAAATCTATAATTTTAAAAGTTGAAGCCCTGGTCTGCAAAAATGAAAAACTGCATCTTCTCCTTCATTGGAAACCCTAGCCGCCACCCTGTTGACCAGCTGTCTACCGTGGTTCGATCTGCATCTGGCTGCTGCTCATCCATCCGCTCACCTGGTACTCGGCTTGAATAGTCCCTCCATGGATGTTGCTGCGTCAAGATTAGCCAGATCTGTGGTACAGTTTGCTCTTCGTCGTGCCTCTGCTTTTGCTGTTCTATCGGCCTTGCTGCTCACTTGAGAGATCTACCTACTGCTTTGGTGGTTCAGATCTGCTCATCTGCTCGACTGGAATTGCTCATCGCCGCCTGGTTATCTTGGATCTAGCTCCCGCTGGACTATTACCTAGCTGGCCATGGAGTGGCTGGCAGTAGTCTCGGTGACTATTCTGGCAACTTTTGAAACCGAAGATCATTTCTCCAGAAGTCTTCCTTTTTTTTTTTTTTTTTATGATCTTTCAATTTGCTTGTTCACCTAATCGAAATTCTCGATTTTCATGCCGAGATTCTGGAAAGAAAATGGTTGTTGGGTTTGTTGTTTCGGTCAGTTACGCTGCCCCCAATTCAATGCCGCAAACGGATTGACATCTTCCTTCTCATCTTCATATTCAATTTCTGATTCCGTTCCCTCCTTAGTCTGGATGTCCAACCTATTCTGTTCCAGTTGTCGCTCCAAGTCTTGAATCCACCTTCTCTGTTCTTTGTTTTCATTTTCTCACAGGTCTCGTTGACAAGGCTGTTCGTCTTCCTCAGAAACGACTCTATGTCCCCTTCCTGCACTACGTCGTCCACGACCAACAAGATTCTGTTCAGTCATTGGTGAAGGGAATCTATGCTCTGATACCAACTGATGCAATAAATAGGATGAATAAACGGTTAAACACGAAAAGAATTGGATATTATGAAAACACACAAGTTTTCAATTTAACAACCAAAAGTTGACGACAAAAGTCGAAAAAATCACATTGTAAAAAAAACTTGTTTGTAACTAAGACAAAACGAGGTATTTATAACCTAAAATCTACCCTAAACCTAATTGGAAATTAAAAAGCCATAAAAATATAAAAGCCCAAAAGTCAAAGTTAAACCCATTCTAAGTTCGGACCCGCCTACATCAAAATAAATGTTTAAGTCTTGAAAAGTAAAGAAATTATTTTTAAAACTTGAGTATAGATTCACTTTTTAATTTTAGAGAAATGAGTGTTTGTCCAAATACACCCAAAAATCATCTTCTCTGTAAATTATTACCCTTCACAGGAAAATATTAACTTAAGACCTCTCTTAGACAATGACTTTTTTACTACTACACAAAAGAAGATCCAACAAAACATGTAACCGAAGAAATACAAAATTTATGTCATGAATATACATTTTGTGAAAATTAAGGATTTTTTTTTAAAAAAAAAAAAAAAACAGGTCTCTATTATTTTAATTAATATTTAATTAACAATCATGATAAAGAAAATGAGACAAAGGTAGGAATAACATGAAAAAAAAATTCTAATAATTAACTAATAACAATAATGAAAGTGAACTAAAATGATTTACAAGTACCGGCCGAAGGAATATACAACAAAAAGTTCAAATAAAAAAAAAAAAACAAAAAAAAAAAAGTCATCTCTTAATTTCAAAATGGAGGGATCTTCTTTTCCTTGCATCATATCTACTAATTTCTTGATTCCGAGAATATGTTATGGTACTTCTGTCGTTTCAATTCGATCCCTCATCCAAAAAATAAATAATGAATTAAATAATTAAATAATTCCAAGGATAATCTCAACAATAATAAGATCGTCTATTTACGCAATACTATGTACACCCTCAAATTTCTTATTGGTCCCGAATTTCAAAGGTTAGCTAGATAGAATATAACCTTGATTATGTTCCAAATTTGGCAAAAATTAATATGGACAAAACGTGCAAGTAAACAATTAAGATCATAATACTCCTTGCATCCCCATCAATAAACAGAACTCAATCAAATATCAGCGGATTCAACAGCTTCCACCTACAACAAATTAGAAACCTTTTCAATACCAATTCTTCCCGAAGGAAATACAACTGAGTCATTAATCTTCACCACTGGTCCCCCAAACCGAGCTGACCCGCTCGCTTTGTCTCTTTTTCCCCATGTCAGCAACTTTCTTTCATCTCTGTACACCTTTAACTTCTCAATCTTATCCTTCAACTCATCGATCAAACCCCACAAAGTCTCCACTGAAGGCTTTGCTACTGTGAAAATCACCGACAATTTCTCTTTGCAATCTTTTAATCTCTTCAAAGCACATACCAACTCCACCGACTGCCCGAAGCTCAGACATCCCATTCTCTGGTTGAATTCACTCAATCTTGGCAGTATTTCATTGACTAGTGATAAATAATCATTGGTTAATAAAGTTATGATCTCGTATAATAGTTTATTACCTTCAGTAAAGTAATTAGGATCCGGTAATTTGCAAAGTTCTTCAATCACTCCAGCCAAGGCATCGACGTCTCTGATCAAATCTTCATTCAAGAACGATGAGATTCTCTCTTCTTCTTTATCTTTTTCCTGGGTGCATGAGGATGAACAAAGAAAGTAACCCAAAACCCTAGAAGTTCCAAGTAGGTTTTCAATATAACGAGCGTACCATCTCACCCAAGCAGAGAGAACCCAAGTGGAAGCCGTGGCTCCGTCCCGGAATCCCGAGAGTTTGAGGTAGTTGTACCCACCTGTGACCGGGAATATAGAGAGCTGATCCTGGAGAATGAAAGGGCCTCGCTTAATAATGTGGTGAATGGTGAGGAGACACTTCAGAGCTACGGTGGAGTTCCTGGTGCGGTGAAGGCGGTCCATGAGGGCCGAAACGAGGGAGGAGGCTGTGGAACGGGAGCTATCACCGAGGGAAAGTAAGGCGGATATGTGGTGGTCATCCGGTGGGACGGAGGGCGTGTGGGTGGTGACACGTAGGACAGCTAGGTGAAGAGAGATGGCTTGACGCTTAGAGACTATGGCAGCTCGTGACAGTGAAGCCTTGTCTTTGATGGCTCCTATGAGATCTCTGAGAGTTGTGATTCTTCCCATGGATGAAAAGAAAAAGAAAGGAGTAGTACTTAGCGAGACGGAGAAGAAGATCAGAGAAGTTTGGAGGTATTGTAGGCTGCTGGGTGGGTTTAATTTAATTTAATTAATTAGAAGAAGAGATGCTTAATTGAATGAGTCAGATTTTTTAATTTAAGTCAATAAAAGCCAGATGTTATACTATATAATTGGCAGATAATTAAAATCTTCACATTAATAACATCCCTTTTCTATAATGAAGATATTTATGGAATACAAGAGTTAGGTATGTATTGCTTGAAACATAGCACTTGTCAAAAATATAAAAAATATAAAAAGCTTGAAAAATAGCCTCATGAAAGGAGTGTTTCACATCACGAAACAAGGACTAGGTTTGTAAATAGATTTTTTTCTTTGGCAGTCAAAGGTGTGAGGAGAAATTTGACAAATTTTCACACGTGAGTATGTGTTATTTTACCGTTTCTTTTCCAATTAATTTCCAAATATACCCAAATTGATTGACCCAATTTCAATTTTACCCACTTTCTATAAACATTTCATTTCTACCCAAATGGGTTGACCTAATTTCATCCTATACCCAAATTGACCTTTTAGCTTTTTTGGGCAATAAAAATTGTTCTAGAAATGGAAAATTACGCCCTTACCCTTTGTCTTTCAATA
>JAOXNR010039993.1:0-20215 GCA_028571225.1 Parsonsia alboflavescens | reverse complement strand
TTTAAAATAAAAACCGACCGGTTCAATACCAAACCGGCCGGTTCGCCGGTTCACCGGTTGAACCGGCCGGTTCTTTCTGGTTTGATAAAATACCACCGATTTTTTACAAAAAAGGTTTTTTCTCTTGAATCGGACCGGTCAACTGGCCGGTTCCCGGTTTGACCGGTTGGACCGGCCGGTCCGGTCCGGTCCACAAAACATTGGCTCTACCGTAACGGAATTTTTGTTACAGTGCTAAGGTAGTCAACCAAACGAAGTAAGAATTCAATTATGGTAACTATTGAAGCGCGCATTAAGGCACGCTTCGAAACGTACCTAAGCAAATTCGGATATATATATATATATATATATATATATATATAAAGTACGTCCTTCTTCTATCACTAAATATATATAAGTTATCACTCATCATTTTAAAAAAATTAAGGTAATTCTTTTTTTTTTTTTTCCTTAATATGTCCTTTCATCGATGATTAAAAACTTTGAACATCATTAAAGAATAATATAGAAAAATACTCTCAATTAACTGATGATTAGTAGGAAAAAAAAAACTTAGTTATTTTTGGCCTTGAGACGGCCTTTCGTCACCTTGGGAGGTATTCCGTGAAGTAATCTATGAGCATCCCACGATGAAAACTTGCAAAAATTTATTTGGATCCCCTCATAATTGCGTCTAATAATATTCCTTTTTTTTTTTTTTATTCCTTTAAAAGAAAAGATTTCATAGATAAATTTAGTTTTTATACCTTTTTTTTTTTGCGCTCATTATTTCATTGAGATTTCAGATATTTACGCTTGACTACATATAAAAATTAAGATTTGCTTTTGACTTAGTTTAAATTATCAAGTGCTCTTTTCACTTGAAAGTGATCGGTACGTACTCGCTCGGTTTCTTTTTAAAAGTTGTTTAAGGTTTTGGAATACAAATCAATATAATAATTGTTTCAGTAATTTTTTTTAATAAAAAAGATACCCCTTTTAATAAATAATTTTCATATGAATACAAGTCCAATATTTAATATGATTAAAAGGATATGACTAGAAATTTTTCATTAAATGCTCTTGAAAAATGTAAATTGATTAATATTTGGAAATAAAATTGGTTAGTTAAAATGACTTCTAAAAGGAAAAAGAGAGAGTAGTTATTTTAGAGAAATTAAGATAATCCATATACTTTTACCTTTTATGAACAATATTGCCACTGATTGTTATACTAGATCTATCTGTCTTGTCTCTCTTATTGGTTGGTTAGATTTTGGAAACAAAGAAATAATATATGGTGAAATTATTCATGCCTTGTTATTTAATTAATAACAATAACATTCAACTTTTGTGGTTAATATAATTAATAACATTCAACTTTTGTTGAAAAGAGTTTTTTATTACTCCTATCTCTATGTAAGAAATGTTTAATTTCTATATTAGGTTAACTTAAATTGTGAAATTATTCATGCCTTGTTATTTATTCATTCTGCAAGTTTAAAATGGTCGGCCCTTCCTCCGCCACCTCCCCGTGGGCTCCAACAAAAAAAAAAAAAAAAAAGGAAATTTGCATTTTAAATAGCAATTAATTTTTGAAAAGGACAAGTGTCCCCCCTCCGCCCCTGGTCCCCCAAAAAAGAAAAAAAAAAAATGAAATTTGCATTTCAAAATAGCCATTAATTTTTGAAAAGGACAGTGGGTACATGGACGGTCAATGCGTTGTCTCATTCATTTGACTTCCTGTACTAACTCGTTAATGGTGCAGGTAGAACAATTAATTTAATTGACACCAACCCAGAAACTGGCTAATTTAAGGATGAGCACTCCTATTGGTATTTTTAAATTTCACGTATATACTTTTTAATTATTGTTTTCTAATAGTAGTACATTCGATGTGGAAAAATATTGGTTAGTGGTTGAGACTTAAATAATTGATATTAATTGATCATAAATTTAAAATAAATTAAACAAGATGTATGGTTGTGACATATATATATATACGAAAATAATACAGAATGCACCAATATAATTCATATGATGCATTGTTAAGTCTCTAATGATCAAAATTAATCATTAACTTTTTTTCTTTTTACAATAATAATAAATTTAATCCAATACTACCAAGATTTAATTTATCCTTTTAGGATATAATATATAAAATATAATTTTTTTTATTGAATATATATATATTAAATATTAATCGTTAATTTTGATTATTAGAATTCCACTCTACCTTAATTTATATACATACATACATATATATATATATATATATATATGATTAAAGAAAAATATCAACTTTTAATTTCTTTATGTCACATCAACAAATAAATTTCATTTTGTGGGATTTCTTTTATTTAGCAATTCAATAAATTGATATTGAATCTTCAACCTGCTATATTAGTTAAATTTTATTTCTTTAACATTTATATAATTTAAAATTTCAATGAATTGTTGAATCCTTAATATGTTATGTTTTCTCGATTAGAAATTGAATGTACTATTTATATTTGTTAAGTTATTCAAAATTGAATATCTTAGTCTCCTGAATTAGTAAAAATTTTACAAAAGAATTGATATGATTATGTTTAAGATGAATTGAGTCAAATAATTTTAATAAAATTTGTCAAACTAAATATTTAATATGAGAGAGAGAGAGATAAATTTTATTTCTAGCTAATTAAAAAATTCTATATATTGATAAGAATCTAGACGTCTCTTTTATCTTCTCGTACATAAATTGTTTAATAAATTAAATTTGACATAAAATTCTCATGCAAGACATGAGTTATTTGCCTAATTAAATGAAAATGATTTTTTTTAAAAAATTTTTTTTCTAATTATTCTAAGATAGATTTAAGAATTTCTAGGTTTATAGCGTAGAACTTGTACGAGTTTTGGGTTTTTCTCTCAAGAACGGGGGAAGAAAATTTTAAAAAATTAAATAAATCAACTAATGAGTAACAACATATCATGGGAGAGAGTGAGAGACAAAAGAAAATGTACGGTATGAAATGGTCTATAGTTGCATTTTATCATTTGATTGTGAATTATTGAACAACGCAAAGAAAGCCCTTTTTGAATAATTAATAAACAAAGCAATTTAGGTCAATTTTAGCTAATTAATAGTTAATTGGAAATCTGAATGTGAAAAAAAATATATCGCTGATCAGGGATTTTCTTTGAATTTTTGAAGGTCACAGGAGGAGAGGAAGCAGAGGGGCCTAACCCTTTCATTTCTGCACCAATGTCTTTGGATAAAGACGCTCAAGGCAATTATAGAGCTCCCAATCTTCTCCAGCGCATTTTAAGTCTCCTCGCCAGTGCGCGACCGGGATCCGACCTTACCCGTTTACCGGCAAGTTATTTTTATATTAATTTCACTTGTTTATATATTTTTTTCATGATTATTAAAATGATGATATGAGTTTTTTCTTTTTCCTTTTAATTTGAAATTGAATGTTTATCAGTGAAATCAACCTAAAATTAGGTTTTATTAATTATGCTATGATATCTTGGGAAATTATTGCCAAGTTATGTTTGCTCTCAGTTTTATATTGATATTTTATTTTTTCACCATTGGGTTTTCTTGGTTTTACTGATTCTGGCTTTTGTATTCATGTCAATTTAAGTCTGATGATATAAAGTTTTTGAATGAATTTTCAGCTGCCTCCCCAGTTTAACATTCCCAAATCACAACTTCAAATTTTTGGAGAAACGGTGTACTGCGTAAGAACTGATTTGTTAGGAAAGTGTGCCAACGGAGAAACCTCAATTGACAGAATGATTGCTGTGGTTGCTTGGAACATATCCACAACACGACCGTTGGGGTTCGGAGTGGCTCCATATAATCCCATTCTTGGCGAAACTCACCATGTCTCGAAGGACACTCTGAATGTCCTGGTGGAACAGGTATTTCAACTGTCTAGGCATATCTTTCTGAGTATATCATATCCGGAAATTGTTTAGCTGATTTCAGATTGTTTTTGGTGGAAAGAACTCATTTGCTTATGAATCCTGCACTTTAAACGAGGTCTCTTCACATTAGCTCTGTGTTTCAGGTTTCGCATCATCCTCCGGCATGTGCTCTCCATGCTACGGATGAGAAAGATAACATTGAGATAGTATGGTGTCATAGTCCTGTTCCACATTTCCACGGTACTTAGAATGGTTCTTCTTTATCCTGATTATTTAAGATTGACTGCATAATTTTTAAACTCTGTGTGTCGTTTCACAAACCTCATCAAGAATGAAGAAAATAAGTAATTTGGCTTTAGAAATATTCCAAGGATTGAATAACTGAACATATGATCTATATGTATGCATATCTCTATGGTTGAATCCAATCTCTTTTAATCAGTTTCTTTGTTCACTAAACAAAAAACCTTGAACTTGCCAAATGAACTAGAAAGACAGCAGAGTAGAACCAGGTCAGGGTATTATGAATCAAATTCGTTGAATTTCAACAAATTTCATAATTGGCAGGCACTCATGTAGTAACTGAAATTCATGGAATGCGGCAGCTGAAACTCCGGAGCAAAGGAGAAACTTACATTATTACTTCCCCCAAACTTGTGGTAACATTGCTCCCCCTACCTCGTGTGGAATGGGTGGGAACAATCACAGTCAGATGTGAAGAAACAGATTTAACAGCTGAGGTGTGTTACAAAGCAGGCTCAATTTTAGGAGGTCGAGCAAATAATAGGGTTAGAGGAAAGATCTTCGTGTCATCATCCTCAAAGATAATATCTGAAATAAGCGGTCATTGGGATAGGTATTTTACTGTGTACACTTCCTTTCAGTTGATTTTTGGAAGCCTATAATCATTGGCTCAGGAACATCTTTCGTGTTAAGCTTATCTTTTCGTGTTCTAAGTTCCAACTCTATTGGCAGCCGTTTCACTTGTTTCTAGTTTAATCTTTCGAGAGGGGCTAACTGATCTTTGCTGTTGTTCTGAATTTCTTAATGTCATTGAAAAAATATGCAGAACTCTGACCGTGAAGGATCTTGCAAATGGGAAACAGACTGTGATTTACAACGCAAAGGAAGCACTTTCAGGACTCACGGCTCCCGTCGTCAAGGATTTGAAGGTATCATATTCTACAGTAAGGAAAATTTATTATTGAGCTTCTGCAGCCTGCTTGATATCATGAAGCCTGACAACCAATTGGTATTGGAATGAAAATTTTCTGGAGATTGTATTTCTGGCTTTCTGACTAGAGTAATTTTGTGGTAGCAGGGGATTTGGCCAAGTGAATCAACGGTGGTATGGGCAGATGTGAGCAGAGCAATCCTGAAGAAATCTTGGGAAAGGGCAAGGGAAGAGAAGACCGCTATTGAAGTAAGGGAGAGAGAGCTTGCGAAAGAGAGAAAACTGAGAGGAGAAACATGGGTTCCTAATCATTTTACGGTAACTTATAGCAAGGAGAATGGATGGCATTGCTCACCAAAGAAGAATTTGGTTCAGCCAGCACCAATAGTTGTTCCCTTTTGATCTCTTACTTGTGAGAGAAATACACATTAATAAGATAATTCACTAAGTCAAGATGATGGGAATCTTGGCATACATGGCAGGCAGCTTTGCCTACATAGAAAAAGCAAGACAACCCAGAGTGACAAAGGAATTAAGGAAAACATAAACCTGCTACTGTACTAGTACTCTTATTGATAATAAAATCAAAGCTTTTCGATATTGAGAAGTGAAAACTTTGAGAAGATTCAACCTTGAATTTACATACGAAAATAAAGCAGCAAATAGTAAAACTTGGGTACTGGAAAGTTGCAGATACAAAACACACAAAACAAAACAAGTAGATCACAAGAACTTCTTTATGCCCCAAATCTTAAAAAATGAACTTCTTAGCTCTTCTCCTGCAAATCTGATTCACTCCTCCGATTGAACGATCTCTCTCTGATGGTAGCTAAAATCGGCTTCCATGATCTGGACTTGGCCGACTTTTGCAATAGGCCAATTTCTGGCTCTTCTGTTGCCTTCTTTACTGCAGATAACTGGCCAGGACGACTGCTAACCGGTGATCTCCTAAACGAAGAACTTATATTCCCAGATTCAGCTTTCGAATTGGAACGTTTACTTTTTGCAATGCTAACAAGCTTCTTTGCTACAGAGGCAAAATCCCCTGGAGAAACACCTGACTGTAAAACAGAAATCGGTAGCAGAAAATAAATCTGACCAGGTTTTAGAAGGGTATCAGGCAAGAGAGGCTTTGAACAAGCAGATAGAAGCTGCAGATGGGTGCATATAAAATGTTTTGGTGAATTTCCGGTGACTTCACAAACTAATACAGGACAATCAAAGTCCTCAATATAGCCATTCAAGTGTACTACTCTTATGCTACTCCTATTATTAATACTTGCAGATGATGATAAAAGTGATTCACAAGAGAAAGAACAGCCCATTCTTTTCTCTTTTTTTTAACCCCGAATCCTTGAAATGCAAAATTCTCTAAAGACTTATCATTAATTCACTGGGATCACCAGCTTGAACCGAAGTTATAAACATTGGAAGAAATCTTGGGAAAGGACAAAAGGACTTGAGGTCTATGGGTCAACTGACGTTCCTGAGGGGCAAACTTCTTTTTCAACCACCTTTTTATGGATTAATTTTGACTAATGATTTATTTACTGTAGGGGGTGGCAAAATGAGTAATAAACTACTCGTTAAAGTTGAAGTTAATGATAAATAAATCATACTCATTTACATTCAAATCATTTAAGTTATGATTTATAAATGATTTAACAATGAATATTCACGATTACTCATTGAATACATCTAACTTTTCAAGCTAAGATTTTGAATCATTCAATTCGGATTGGAAATAGGAAATAAGAAGTTATAATCTTGGAAGAAATCTGGGGAAAGGACAAAAGGACTTGACCCTCTGTGCAATGGTCTATGGGTCAACTGACGTTCCTGAGGGGAACTTCTTTTTTAAAAACTTTTTATGTATTAATTTTGACTAATGATCGATTTATTGCATGGGTGGCAAAATGAGTAATCAACTACTCGTTAAAGCTGAAGTTTTATTTATTTATTGTTTTAATGATGTCTGAATCAATTTATACGTATCTCGACATTTTGTTTATCTAGGAGGATATTGGTGGGATTCAAATTCGATGCCTATGATCTACGCTTGTCACTCCTTCCACTGGAATATCTTCGAAGAGACCATTAAAGTTGAAGTTAATGATAAATAAACCACACTCATTTACATTCAAATCATTTAAATTATGATTTATAAAAGATTTAACTATAAATATTCATGATTACTCATTTAATAGATTTAACTTTTCCTTGAAGCTGCAGAGTTCGGGTGAAGGCCTAGCACAAGATTTATTTTATTTGTTTTATTCTCTATCGGGCCATATGTTTCGGGTTTAAGAAACAAAGAAAGACGGCCCAACTTTTCATAACTTAGATTGTTTTACTTTTGAGCATTAGTGACATTTGAAGAGAGAGGTAGAAGACGTTCTAGAGTTGGAGAAGACAGGAGAGATTGCCTTTTAATGGCTATTTTACCCACTGATATATCCCAATAAGTGTTTGATTATTCCTTTATTTGTTGGTTTCTTGAAAGGGAAAGGATCCATATAAAATTCACAACTCTTTTAACCAGATTTATTTCTTGCCCGAAGAAATAAAATGTTTAATTCATTTAGCCCGAAATCAAAAAGTTTGAATGGTCTAGCTAAAGATGATTTATTTGTTATGACTTTTTATTTATTTTTTGAAAAGGAAGATGGTATATACTACATAAATATATAAATAATATTATAATTGCAACTTATAGGTAAAATAATATTATTAAATTACAAAAGTACAAATTGTCTTCTTTAGTGCGTTTACTTTTCACCTCACAAATATAAATACTTCAGACTAGTTCGTCTGGAGCCAAAGAGAAAATCCTGTCTTTGGTCTTGTGTGCAGGTCCCGGTGGCGGACTCTTGGTCCCGAAGGGTGTTCATTCTTTAGTCCCGAAAGGTCCATCAAGGTAAGGAGCTACGTCACAGAGCATATTATCGATGCACTCATCTGAAATGCACAACCTTGTTTGGCCACGAAGCAAGTGCAGAGGTGGAATGAGGATCCATCAATCTTTGAGCTTACCTACAAAGGAAGGCATAGTTATGCTCAAGCCTCGAAGTCAGTCCCAAAAATGGCCTCAAATGAAGAAGAGATCTCCAAATTGAACAATCCACTGTTACAAGAAAAAGAAGATCAGCCAAGAAATGCTCATGATACTGTTTTAAATCTTGGATATAGCTTTAAAGTTGAAGCAGGTGAGTCGATCAGCACCAGGGGAGGAAGCGATCTGTTTCTTTTCCTTTCCTTTCACACGAACTGAATCAGAGATCCTTGAATGCCAATTCTGTTCTCTTAAGGATAACAACTTGTTGGGATACTATTCTCCACCATTCTTGTCACCGACAACGTCTGAGTTCACCTACTTCTCCTCGCCTTGCAAGATTGATGACTTCATAATAGGAAACGTTATGTAGAAATCAGAATCTGATCTTCCTGATGCAATTGCAACTCCAACTTCAGTTACCATTTCCCGTTTTGCAGACGTGGAGATTTCCTTGGATCAAGCGGATTTGGATCCAAATTTCCCACTTGAATGATAAGTTCATATTCATCAATCAAGGTCTCAGGAGAAGCACAAAAGCATGTGAGGGGATTGAATTCCTCTGGAGACCAACGCAGAGTTAAGACTAATATGTTTCTTTAGCCGGGCATTACCCCTCTTAATTTCCATTGATAGAATTACTTAGCCAAGAACACCGAAGTAGAAACGAGTTAATCTCATTGGTTAAAGAAGAAGGTTTTTTAGAATTTGAGTGCGTTTGATTGAGAATTGGTCTCCATGTCCAACAAGGGAATATTGGAAATGGTCACTGCTTACTGTCGAGCAAAAATAATTTCTCAGATAAGTATTTGGGAGAATCAGTTATCCGTCAAAGCTATGTGGTTTCATTTTCGGATGTTTCAATGGCTATAATTAAATTAAGAAGTGTGTTTGAACTTTATATAGTTTACTACTTGATCATTCTCCTTCCTTATAGTAATAGCGTGATATTTAAGTTATAAAAGTAAATCCTTCAATTTAGGAGAGAGTTAATGAAACTTTATATTAAAAAAATTATTTATTTCAGAATTGAAATATTTAATTTCAGGCATCCTATAATGAAAAATGAGATATTCAATTCTAGATGGAGGAAGATTATTAATTTCTCAAGAAAATTTTAAATATTTTAGGAAATCATTTCCAAATAACTTAAAATAAAAATGTATACATTCAATTTTAAACGGAGAAAGTATAATTTCAATTTCTCATGGAGAAAGTATACTTGGGTATTTAGTCCAATTAACCAAAAATGTATTTAATTTTACTTGAGGAAAGAGAAGAAAAAAGAGATTAGAAATCAATGTCAATAATAAGGGGTAAAAGAAATGATGATATGATTATTTTAATTTTTGTGAAAAAACTTGGAGGGAGTAGAGAGGAAACAAACCCGTGTTCCAATCTTGTTTATTCCAAATCAATCTCCTTGTTTAAAAATATAACTAAGAAAATTAGTATTTTACTTCTTTATGCGGACAATATTGTCTCTCTCCTCGTTTCTTTCTTTTATTTGTTGGTTCGGTGGAAATAGTCAAATAATGAAATAAACTAGTAGCGAAAGTAGTGAAAAATAAAGTTAATTTACGGGGAAGAATAAAAATTCATTTATAAAGGTATTGAAAATGACCTAGTTTTTTGTATGGAGAAGTGTAAGTAACAGGTAATTTGAAGGACAAAAAAAAAAAAAAACTCTAATATTTTGAAACAGAGGGAGTAACCCATCTCATTGAGAAATCAGAAATGTTTTCAGAAGAAATGCTTCATACCAAAAATTAAAGTTTCACAAGCAACTTTCAGATGAAAGATGGGAATTGATGAATCTGTATATATAGTAGTAAAGGCTAAAACAAATGGTAATTCAATGAAACAGAGAGGCAGAAGGAAAGACCCGAGAGCTGTCTGCTTTGTGTTTCCAGGGAGTGGCCAAATGAATCACCGTTTCGCATTGCCGAATTGCGGTTTCAAACTCATCGGGATTGTAGATGTCTGCCTGAAACTGCACCAGTTTTTCGTCCGCATAAGGAAGCCCTTTGAGAAGCTCCACTTTTGATGATTCACCTGAAAATTTTCCAATATCCCACAGTTAAAGAAAGAAAAGAAAGAAAGATATTCAGGACCCAGAAACGGTGGATTATTAATCTAATAGCTAGTGAACATCTACGATCCCAGATTCCATAGTGTTGCATGCACAGTATATCCTCTCTCTAACAGTTGTTTTACTATGGAAGAACCGATATAGCCAGCCGAACCAGTTACACCGACCTTCTTTCGCTTATCCTCCATGGTTGGTTTCTTGAAAATTTCTCCCAATGAAAAATCAACTGGCTTGGAGAAATTCTTGGATTCTCGGCCGCTAAACAGATTCTGAAACATAAGGATGTGATTTCCTGCTGTTTAATTTTAAATGTGCTAAAATGGGCCAGCCAACGGACACGGGCCTTCCTTCACCTAAGCCTTAGGCCAATGCAGTCCTTTAATGTACAGAAACATTTTTCAAATAAATAAAATAATTTTTAGAGAAAATGATTGTTTCCCTAAATGAAATTCGGGTCGTTCATTTCTCAATCAAAGTTTTCTTTTGGACCAATTTGATATCCAAACAATTTACAAACCACGTTTCCTACATGAAATTTGGGTCATTGTTTATTTTCTCAAACAAAGCAGCGGGCCCCAAATGCAGACGAGACAACATCCCTTACACTAGAGGCAGAAAGCAAAGCAGTTATAGCAGTTCGAGCAGATGGTTACAGTGCTGAGCAGATCCGATGGTAGTCACGTCCATTTTAGAGAGTATCCCTAAGGTCCATTAAAGGAGGATCTAGTCTAGTATTCCTTCCATCTAGAATTTGGAAACCACGAGCTGTATCATTGGGAGGGTCTTCATTACGTTCTTCCCTGTCTTCAAGGTTCCCTTCAGGAGGATCCTCCCTTAACCTCTATGGTGGTGGTGGATCTTGGTGCACGCCATTTTATTGTTTAGGATGTTTGAGTTGTAGATTGTTGTCCTGAGATTGAGTTGGGCTTCTTCCCATTAAGGCAAAGTCTGGCCTGCCTGAGAAGCATTCCAGAGCTAAAATCATCTGTTCCAGTAGGTCACTGGGGCACTGTAACATGAATCCCTTTGGATCCTTGCGGTACAAAAGGAAGTATTGAGGTATTGAGATATTGACCTTGTCCCATTTCCCCTTATCGTGGAGGGATAACCTCTGTGTTTCTTCATGAAAGTCTTGAACGTGTTGGTTCCAGAGGACCTGTCTGGTCGATAGGATTTTCTACATTGTTGTTTTCCCGCCTCATTTATTTGGACTTTGGGCACCATCTCTCTAGGCTGAAGTTTAGTCAAGCGTGGTCATCCATGAAGGGTTGATTGCTCTCGTGCCATGGAAGTATTTTGTTTTAAAATGTTTGGAAAGAAACTTTGACTTATGTTCTTCCCATAGACAACACTAGAAGTCATGGAGTTCAAAATGATCTCTGGGTCACCCCAATCGTCAAAGCGAATAAAAGAACAACAGAAAGATCAATACATTAGAGTGGGCTATTGCCCAAAGGATAACTTTGATGCCAAAGTCACTTCACGTTGGAGAGAAACAAATAGTATTCAATCTGAGATCAATGTGTGATCAATGTGTCTGTAAAGAATAATCTATTCCATCTTTTTAGGTGAAGTTACCTTATTCAAAGGGGTCTCAATCACTTGAACGTACTCAAATGACATCAATTGAGAGACAATATCCAGCCAATTATTCCTGGAATTGTGGATATTCCTTGTGGAAGTGTATTTTAGCCATGCATGATTCTTTTAGAGAGGTCCACGACCTAGAATATGGGACCTCGTGCATGTATTCACGACCTTCTGAATGGTCTTGGGTGCTATGGAAAGACTGACTTGAGGTCGTAGTTGATAGGTCGAAGGTCGTAAGTCACCTAGATAGGTTGAAGGTCAACCTATGAGACCTTTTCTTGAGCACTTCTGGTCATTCTGATTATAGATTCTAGGGGTCTAGATCCATTTTCAAAAAGTCCGGTTGGGTTTCTTTTAATCGGGAAAGATCTAGGAGGTATTCAAATCGGGTCTATCGGGTTGTGCCCAATTTGCCCATCAATGACTAATTTTGATTTAGTATTTTGTCAATTGGACAAATGACTACTTGTATTTTTGAAATATTTCTTCGATTCTAAGATAATTAATAGATTTTAATTTTGAAATGGTCATTATTGTGCAAAAGAGAATTCCCATGTGCAAATAAGAAACAAGAAAATTCTTGACAAAATATATTTATTCAATTTAAAATAGTGGGTTACAAAATCATCGTGGAGAAATCCTTTGATTATTCTATTTGAGGTGAGAACATGTTGAGGCAAAGGACACTAGGATTGATATCGGATAGAACGAGTTTTTCTTACTCACACTTGATTGATTTGTTGTTGAAGCTTCAACTCCCTCTTTTGACGAAGAACATTTGAAGATGACCTTTGGAGAAGACTTGAGAGCTCCAATGGGAAAGACTTGATGACTTCTTTGTGGAGAGAACCGTTGCAAAGAGGGCATTAGACTTGATGACTTCTTTGTTCTCAATCTTCAAGACAACCATTTGCAATCTAACAATTTACTCCGGAGGAAAGTCCTTTCAAAGAGTTTAAAAGGTACTCCCTTTGTCTGAAATTGAATGCTCTATTTTGATTTGTATAAATTTTTCTAAAAACATAAGTTGACTTATTTCATTTTACATTTAATAATATTCCATCAGTTCATCTGTTCGGAATTAAATGTCTCACCTTGACTTCATTAAAAATTAAGAAGTGTATTTGAATTTTATAAAACTTACTACGTTATCATTCTCCTTCCTTATAGTAGTAGTGTGACATTTAAGTTATAAAAGTAAATCCTTAAATTTAGGAGGGAATTAATGAAACTTTACATTAAAAAAAATTACATATTTTAGAAATGAAATATTCAATTTCGGACATTCTAAAATGAAAAAATGGAACATTCAATTCCTCAAGGCGGAAGAGTATTAATTTCTTAAGAAAGTTTTAACTAATTTAGGAAATCATTTCCGAACAACTTAAAATAGAAATGTGTACATAGAAAGTATAATTTCAATTGTATGCGTAGAAAGTATAATTTTAACTAATGTATTACTGGGTATTTAGTCCAATTAACCAAAAACTTTATTTAATTTATACGCACACCTTTAAAGAACCATAGTTCTTTAAGTCATAAAAAGGAATGATGGAGTATTAAAAGCAATGACGGAGTAATAAAAACACCAACAACGTAAAAATAATTTCTTCTAAAAGAAAAAGAGTTCCAATTTATTTCAAAATGTTTCTCACTTTTGCTATAGTACTATTTGTAGATTTGAATATTTGGTGTTCTCAATCTTCAAGACAACCATTTGTAATCTAACAATTTACTCCTGAGGAGAGTCCTTTCAAAGAGTTTAAAAAGTACTCCCTCTGCCCCACATCGAATTATCCCATTTTAATTTATATAAATTTTAAAAAAATTACTTGACTTATTTCATTTTAAACTTAATAATACTCCACCGGTGTGGAACTGAATGTCTCACTTTAACTTCATTAAAAATTAAGAAGTGTGTTTGAACTTTACATAGTTTACTACTTGATCATTCTCCTTCCTTATAGTAATAGCGTGACATTTGAGTTATAAAAGTAAATCCTTCAATTTAGGAGGGAGTTAATGAAACTTCACATTAAAAAAATTACTTATTTTTGAATTGAAATATTTAATTTCAGGCATCCTATAATGGAAAATGGGACAGGAGGTAACCGAGCCAATATTCGTTGTCACAGGTGTCAGAATTTAGGGCATTATGCCAATAAGTGCCCTGAGGCCCAAGCTCAACTTTACATGGAAGAACAAATAGAGAGGGAATATGCTGAAGAGTTCCCAGAGGGCGAGGAGTTTGAGGAAGATATTTGCATGGTTGATCCTGATTGTATCCAGGGTGATAGTTTGGTAATGTGCAAGATGTGTTCGGGGCCTAGGACGTGTGAGGATTGGCGACGGCATGACATTTTTTCGGCCAAGTGCCTTGTGGCTGGAAAAACTTATAAAGTGATTATCGATTCTGGTAGTTGGGAGAATGTGATTGCTGAAGTGGCTGTGAAGAAATTGGAATTAGCAAGCGTACCCCATCCTCACCTTTACGAGCTCGGTTGGGTAAATGGAGATGTTGATATTCAGGTCAGCAAGCGTTGCAGGGCTCATCTCTCCTTTGGTCCACAGTATGAGACGATGATAGAGGCTGATGTGGTTCCTATGGACGCGACACATATTATCTTGTGATGTCCTTGGCAGATTGATAACCGAGCAGTGTACAACGGGTAAACTAATATGTACATGTTGCGGTGGGAGGGTAGAAAAGTGATCCTAAAGCCACTTCAAGAGAATATCGGCCAGAATTCAGTGATTTGTCAACCAAGTTGAGAGTTTGAGGAGAGTCTAGACAGAGAGGATGTCTGTTTTGTCTTGGTGAATACATTCAAGAGTTTCGGCCAGGAGCCGCCGAAGGTGCCAGAGGAGTTGCGGAAGGTGCTGGACGGTGTTCAGGATGTGATTCTGAGCGACTTGCCGCCTGGATTGCCTCCAATGAGAGATATCCAGCATGTGATTGATCTGATTCCGGGTTCGGTGTTGCCGAATAAGGCACATTACAGGATGACGCCACCGCCAACATGATAAGGGAGTCCATGAAGCTCCAAGATGGACAGGGCAGTTTAGACCAGCAGGTTACACCGGCCAAGCCCACGCCAGGGAGTCCATGAAGGTCCAAGTGACTGTAAGGAAAACGGGCCTAATCTGGACTGATTTGGACTTTCTACCTTGATGCCAATTACTGTTTACGGAGCACTATTCATTGCTTGGAATGGGCTCAAACTTGACTGGATGATTGGAAACGGGTTGCTGAGCAATACTCATTGCTTAGCTATGATGGGTTTTCGGGCAATTTTATGGGTTTTTTCGGATTTTATTATATTTTAAGGGTATTTTTGGTAATTGTTTTCCGAATTTTTTTTCAATTAGGTTAGGGCAGATTTAGGTCTTCAAATACTGGCCATTTGTCTTAGTTTTAGATAGCTTTGTTTTTTGACATTATTCCAGGAATCGAATTCCTTTCTTTCTTTACATTGGTTTTGAATTGCAATTCATAGTAAGCCAAAAATCGTGAGTGATCACGTTAAACATCCCTCTTTCGTTTTTCCTGTTCTAATCATTGTTCGGTTTATCGCGGAATATTCAAGTCGTCCTGCATTAGTAGAGCTGTTGTGTTTTCAAAAATTGATCTGAAGAGTGGTTGATGCAGAGCTGGCCTACGAAGATATTCGGGAGGGCCCACGCAGGTCCATGAGGCTGCAAGAGAAGTTTCAAAGCAATTGGATATGATCCGGAGAAGTTTGGAAAAAGTTTCTGGGGTCGAATTGTAAAACCTGAAAAGTTGTGGGAGCGACAGAATGGGCTCAAATTTGACGGGTCTATCCGTGACGGTCTAGGGAGCAATACTCACTGCTATGCTATGACCTAAGCCATTTTTTGGCCATCCGGGTAGACTTTTGGGCCTTTTATGAACTTTTGGGTTCCTTTTGTAATTTTTCCTATTTTCGGTTTAGGGTTTATTTATTGCCGTTTTTGTTTGTTTTTCTGCAGACTTTGTTTTTTTTCATTTAGCTTTGAGTTTTTCAGTCAATAAATTCGATTATCTTAGTGTCTCAAGAATATTGTCGTTTTATTCTTGATTCACCCTTTCTTGTAATAAAGCTTTCGAGTGAAGTTGATTACAGTTGAGGTTCTACATTTTCCCCACCATAATTTCCGTTTTGGCTTCAATTGGTATCAGAGCTGAGATCTACGTTGTCAGGAGTTGATCCAACCATAGCCGTGATTTTGGAAGAATTGCGCAACAGCCGAGTAGATCGCGAACGGGAGATGCATCGACTCATTGAGTGTCAGGATCGACAGGAACAGCGACAGGACCAGCAGATGCAAATTCTTCATCAGATGCTACAGCAGATGAGAGTCGCGAATCCGCCAGCAGAGCCGAACGTTGAACAACCCCCGGGAGGGCTAGTCGCGCACGGCGGCGGCGGCAAGGGCGTCGATAGGTGTAGCGACGGTGGCGGCATAGGGAGAGGTGGTCATGGGAATCCAGGGAAGGCGGCGGCTAGAGGTGATTACGTGCCGCGATGGAATTCAAGGATTAAACTTGAGATTCTGCAATTTACCGGGAGTTTGGTGCCAGAAGAATTTTTGGGTTGGTTGAGCACCGTGGATGAATTGTTCATGTTGAGAGAAGTCCCTGAGGATAAGAAGGTAGGGCTGGTCGCTATCAGATTCAAAGACAGAGCCACAGCATGGTGGCAGTCTTTTCGGTATCAGCGATATTTGGATGGGATGCCAATTTTGGACGATTGGAACGAATTGAAGAGAGAGATGCGGTAGGAGTTTTTACCATTCAATTATCGTCAGACCTTGTTTCGAAATTTACAGAGTCTAACACAAGGGGCGAAAAGTGTAGAAGAATACACGTTGGAATTTTACAGGTTAGTAGCACGAAATCAACTCCGTGAGACACAGGAGCAACTTGTAGCCCGCTATTTACATGGCCTCCGACCAGCCATCCAGGATGCCCTGCAGGTGTATTCTTTCAGTAACGTTACGGATGTACAGACAAAGGCTAGGGTGGTGGAAGAGAGCTTGACGCGAGCTAGCAGCACGGGAGTAACATTCGGTAGAGGATCCCCTACTCTTCCGCGGAATCCTACGGCAAATAGCCCAGCGTCATCTTCTTCGTCAAGGGTTTTCAATCCGCCTACTCCACAGGGACATAGTTTAGGGCAGTCGAGCTAGGGACTAGGGCCGCAGCAGACGCGTCCACCGGTTAACAAAGAAAATATCAACTGCCACCGGTGCCAACAGAAGGGTCATTATGCTTATGAATGTCCCCGGCCAAAGTAACAATTGTTGATCCAGGAAGGAATCGCAGAGGAGTATGTCGGAGAGTTCGAAGATGCTAAGATAGCAGAGGGCGAAGAGTACGGAGTGGCACCAAAGGATGTCAGAGGAGAGAGCTTGGTTCTACGTCGAATTTGTTTAGCTCCACGGGCTGATGAGGATTGGCGACGTCGAAATATTTTCAGTACCCGTTGTACCATTGGAGGGAAGGTCTGCAAAGTAATCATAGACACGGGAAATTGTGAAAAGGTAATTTCACAGGAAGCTGTTCAGAAACTAAATTTGAAGACGGAGCCATATACTGATCCCTACAAACTCGGATGGTTGAACAAAGAAACAGAGATGTAGGGTAGAATTCTCGATTGAGCCGCAGTATACCTGTGTTATTTGTTGTGATGTGGTGCCGATGGATGCCGCACACCTACTACTAGGGCGACCATGGCAGTATGACAACAAGGTGTTATATGATGGTTTTACGCATTGCTATACTATTAACAAAGGCGGCAAGAAGGTGGTATTGCAACCAATGCGGGATTCTTTTGCAGAAGGAAAGAAGGCTATTATTTGTGTACCCCGCAAGGAGTTTGAGGCAGAGGTTGGTGAAGCCGAGGTTTGTTTTGCGTTGGTTTCAACCACAGTGGTAGGATTAGCTGAGCAGAAAGAAGAGGAGAAAATTCCAGAAAAGGTGAAAGAAGTCTTGATGGAGTTCGATGACTTACTACCAGAGGAGTTGCCACCAGGATTACCCCCAATGCGTGACGTTCAGCACCAGATTGATTTGATTCCGGGAGCTGTCCAACCAAATAAGGCGCATGACTGCCTATCTCCACAACAGCTTGAAGAGTTGAGGCGCCAAGTGAACGAGCTGCTTGATAAGGGATACATCCGGGAGAGTGTCAGTCCTTGCGCCATACCAGCTTTGTTGGTGCCGAAGAAGGACGAAAGTTGGAGGATGTGCGTAGACAGCCGTGTAATAAATCGAATCACCATCAAGTATCGTTTTCCAATTCCGAGACTTGATGACATGCTGGATCAACTTAGTGGGGCGACGGTGTTTTCCAAAATTGACTTGAAGAGCGGATATCATCAGATAAGGATCAAGCCAGGAGACGAATGGAAAACAGCTTTCAAGACAGCAGACGACTTATTCGAGTGGACGGTGATGCCATTTGGACTCTCCAATGCACCAAGCACGTTCATGAGGGTCATGAATCAGGTATTTCGGCCATTCTTGAACAACTTTGCCGTTGTTTATTTTGATGATATACTGGTGTATAGTCAGACAGATGAGGATCATATATAACATTTACGATTGATTCTAACAACTCTAAGGGAGCATAGTTTATTTGCAAATCGCACAAAGTGTGAGTGGATGACAGATAGCCTTGTATTTTTGGGATTCATGGTTTCGGCCAAGGGGATATTTCCTGAGGAATCGAAGATTCAAGCAGTCTGAGAATGGCCTCAACAACGAAATGTCACAGAGGTCAGATCATTTCACGGCTTGGCTAGTTTCTACAGGCGATTCATCAAGAATTTTAGTGTTATTATGGCCTCATTGATGGACCTCTACAACGCCAAGGAGTTTATGTGGACTGGGGAGACTCAGCGAGCATTTGAGGAGATCAAAGACGAGTTAACCAGTGCGCCTATCTTAGCTTTGCCAGATTTCGGGAAGATTTTTGAGGTAGATTGTGACACCTCCAAAGTCGGGATTGAAGCGGTTTTGAGTCAGGAAGGAAGGCCCGTGGCATTCTTTAGGGAGAAGCTAGGTCTCGCGAAATTGAATTATACAGTTTATGACATTGAGTTTTACGCCATTGTTCGAGCACTTCAACATTGGCGACATTACCTGAAGCAGAGCTGGCCCAAGAAGATATCCAGGAGGGCCCACGTAGGTCCAAGAGGCTGCAGGAGAAGTTTCAAGGCAATCGGAGATGATTAGGAGAAGTTTGGAAAAGTTTTAGAGGTCGGAACTTAAGAACTGAAAAGTTACAAGAGTGTCAGAATGGGCTCAAATTTGACGGATCGATCCAGAACGGTCTAGGGATCAATACACATTGCTTTGCTCTGACTAAAGCCGTTTTTTGGCCATCCGGGGTCATTTGGATGGACTTTTGGGCCTTTTAAAAACTTTAGGGGTCTTTTCGTAATTTCTGATTTAGGGTTTATTTAAAGCCGATTCCTGTTTGGTTTTGGAGACATTGTTGTTTTTATGAAGTTTTGAGTTTTCAGTCAATAAAATCTGTTTCTCATAGTGTCTCAAGAATATTGTCGTTTTATTCTTGATTCTACCTTTTCTGTAATAAAGCTTTCGAGTGAAGTTGTTTACAGTTGAGGTTCTACAAAGTTTCCCCACCATATATTTCCGTTTTGCGTCATTACCTCATTCAGTGGGAGTTTGTATTGTATTCAGATCACCAGGCGTTGAAATTCCTTCAAGGGCAGCACAAGCTTCATGACCGTCATGCCAAGTGGATCACCATGTTGCAGGAATTCACCTTTACCCTTAAGCACAAATCGGGAGTTATGAACAAGGTGGCAGACGCTTTGAGTAGACGACATTCACTGCTGAACATGATGAAGATTGTCACTTTAGGCATTGAGAGCCTGCGGGAGGATTTGCTGAGTGATACTGATTTTGGATAGGTGGTGCGAGATGTCGAGCAACAACTCCAAAGCGATTTTATACTGCATGAGGGATATCTTTTCCGAGGTAACTCTCTGTGTATTCCAGATACTTCTCTATGGCTATTGATTGTCCAGGAATTGCATGTTCTAGGGCATTTTTGGAAAGATAAGACCGTTGGATTGATTAAGGAGCATTTTTATTGGACTGAGATTGATAAATACGTTCAGGATTATGTAAGAAGATGCCGAATCTATCAAGTATCAAAGGGCAGCAGCAGTAATCAGGGCCTATACATTCCATTGCCAATTCCGAAAAAGCCTTGGTCGGATGTGTCCGTGGATTTTGTTCTCGGATTGCCAAGAACGCAGAAAGGATTTGACAGTATTTTTGTTGTGGTGGACCAATTCAGTAAGATGGCCATTTTTATAGCTTGCAAAATGACCATGGATGCTAGCAGAATAGCGGAGCTATACTTTATTG
>JAOXNR010039962.1:0-20230 GCA_028571225.1 Parsonsia alboflavescens | reverse complement strand
GTATTGAAACTTGTGAGTTTTCGTTCAATAAAATTTCGAGTCCCTTAGTGTCTCAAGAATATTGTCGTTTTATTCTTGATTCGCCCTTTCCTGCTATAAAACTTCCGAGTGAAGTTGTTTGCAGTTAAAGGTTCTATCTTTTCTTCCCACCATAAGTCCGTTCCTGCGTCACATCAATAGCATCATCTCGATGCTTCTAGGAAGTATTTTTTTCGACCCTTGCGACTGTGGAGGGAGGTTCTTCAACAACAAGAGCTTCAAGGACATATATCTTCGTTTCTTGTTTGAGGACGATCCTCACATTTCTATACCAATTCAGGAAGTTTTTCCTTCTCATGGATCGATCCCGATGATAATGAATTATTATTTATGTTAGGTGCACTAGTAATCTACAATAAAATATGCAAAATATAAGTTTCATGAAATGATTATTTAATTTTAACCTTAAATGATACTCTCATGGAATGAGCCTACCCAACCATGAATGAAATCAGATCAACTTTTGATGCAAATGCTATTCCAGCATGCTGATTCTTGAACTATAGCTACATGACATTTTGCCCTTAGCAATCAGGTACATCAACATGTCCAGAATATAACCATCATAGAATTATGAATCATCGACACATTCAAAATATACAATTTATATGACTCTCCGAAAGGCAGAAAATATAAAATACACAGGATCGACACTACTAACAAAAACATTAATCATTATCATAAATAATTCTATCAGTAAAATCAAGTCATTCAAATTTCGTTAAAATAGAAACAAAGTCTAACTCAGTAAACATTCTGTATCAATGCACAAAAAATCAAACCCATTATCTATACCATATCCACATACAAAATCGATTTCAATAAATAATTCTATATCAACATATAGAAAATTGATCTCCGTAAAAATTCTATATCAACATATAGAAAAATGATTTCATGCAAATAATGAAATCATCATGTAGCGAAATTGAAAACACAATATTCCACATAGAACTCATCTAGGGGCTCTGAACCTAGCTCTAATACCAATTGAAGGAAAGTTACAAACGGACCTCCTCCAAGGATTGATCGGAGGGAAACCTGAAGAAGGTATCGAAATTATCTTTCTATTCGATTTCAATGTTAGGTAATTCTCAAACAATCTATTCTGCAACCACCAACATTGATCTTCATACATTGCCTCTATTCTCTCACACAAACGGTTACCCTTCGATCATCACACAAATAAGGTTTGGGGACTTTGTACGATTGAACTGCTAGATTCAATCCCGATTGTTCTGTTCTCTCATTTTTTTTTTTGTTCTTTCTCAGTTCTTTTCTTTTCTCAAATTGTCTGGCCAAAAAAGCACGGTGTAGAATAGAATAAGACACACGAAGTCTTGTAGTTGCTTCATCATGGAAATTGCTATTGAAAATAATTAAACATTCTACCAAACTCTGTAGCTTTGAGAAAAACTCAAAGGGTAAGAAAATTACAATTAAGATTGATTATGTGGTATATCTATAGGAATCTAATTTTTATATAGGTATTATGAAAGATCAATTTCATTTTTCACAATCTAGAAAGTGAAAATTCTAATATATGGATTGCTATTACGAAAGAGGATTTGAAATCAATGGACATAACTGGAGCATGAGATCTCCACAAAATGCCCTATAGTTCTGCTAGATAATCTGCATGTGTATTTAAGAATAAAAAAACATGATGTCCAAGGCAATTTCAATAGATTAAAATCCAAATTAATGTTCAAGGATTTATTATTTGGCCATCTGTGATCGTTTTGATGGACTTTTGACCTTTCTTTATGTTTTTAAGGGTATTTTCATAATTTCGTTGTTTTTTATTTCCTATTAGGTTTAGGGTTAGAATTAGGCTATTTAATTTCATTTTTCTTCCAGTTTCAAGGAGCTTGTTGAATTTCATAATTTCTGACTTTTGTTGTTGAACAAAAAATTAGATAGTTTTCATAAAATTTCCTGCTTGTGTTTAGCCGTTTTTCGATATTGTTCTTGCATCAGTTAGTATCAGAGCATGGTTTGCATGAATCAATGGCTGAACAGATTCATGCTAGTGGTCATGGACAGCGTCATGCTGGAAGGGGACGTGGAGTCATTCCTGGGGAAGACGAACAGTCTCGTCAACGAGACCCGCAAGAGATCGAAAAATAGATTGGTTATACACTGTTGAGCGAATTTTCGATATCTGGGATTTGTCTAAGGAGCAGAAGGTTAAGTTAGTTGCAATTAAACTAAGAAAACATGCATCAATTTGGTGGGAGGGCATTAAAAAGCAACGTGCAAGAGAGGGAAAGTCAAAAATTTTAACTTGGGGCAAGATGAAGAAGTTGCTGCGGAAAAAGTTTCAGCCTACTCACTACAGGTAGGAGGCGTTTATCGAATATCATATTGTTAGGCAGCATAATTTGTCGGTGGAGCAGTACATTGCAGAATTTAATGTTTGTGCATAAGGTGTGACATAGCCGAAAAAGATGAGGAGATGGTGGCTCAATTTTTTACGAGTTTGAAAGTCGAAATTGTTGATATGGTTCAACTACAACAATACTGGACGTATGAAGATGTTTGCAGATTGTCCCTAATGGTTGAGGGGTAGTATAGACTGAAGAGTAGTGGTTCGGGATCTAGGTTTCCAAACAGATTTAAGAACAAACCTAGTGGACAATAATCTTCAGCGGCGGCGGCGGTGGCGACAGCTGTGGGTGAAGGAGAAAAGGGTAAGTCGGTAGTCGAGGAAGGATAGTATAGTGGAACTATCAAAGGAGCAGCGACAACTAAGCATCGTTTTAAATGTCAGGGTATTGGATACTTTTAGGCAGACTGTCCAAACAGGCAATTCGTGACACTCAATGAGGAGGTCCTTGAACCGGTGTTTGATGAGTATGAAAAGGAACCTGATGACGTACAGAACAAGGAGGATATTGTGTATGCTAATTTGAGAGAGCCACTTGTGATTAGGCGAGTGCTAAATGTGACTGCACAGAAGATGTGTCATGGTTGCAGCATAACATCTTCCATACTCGATGTACTGCCAAGGGAAAGGTTTGTAATATGATTATTGATAGCGGTAGCTACGAGAATGTGGTCTCTACGACGATGGTAGATAAACTGGGTTTAGAAACAGTTGAGCACTCACAACCCTACAAACTGCCGCGGTTGAAGAAGGGCAACGAAGTGAAGGTTAGCAAACAATGTCTAGTGCAGTTTTCGATAGGAAAGAAACACACTGACGACGTCTGGTGTGATGTTGTTCCAATGGATACTTGTCACATCTTATTAGGGAGGCCATGGCAGTATTATCGGCATTCGAAATATGACGAATTTCAAAACACATACACTTTCAGCAAGGTTGGCGACAGTATCACACTGGGTCTTTCGGTTTTGAGTAAGGAGGCAACGAAGAACCTATTGTCCAGAGTGGAATTCCATGCGGAAATGAGCAACGCGACTGAAAGTCTTGCATTGGTTACTTTGGAACAAAATGCAGAAATTTTCGAGCTTCCTAAGCAAATTACTCCATCGCTAAAGGAATTTGCTGATGTGTTACTAGAGGAGAAGCCTTCGGATTTGCCACCTATGAGAGGCATTCAACACTGTATAGATCTCGAGCCTGGTGCTGTTATTCCTAATAAGGTAACCTCTCGCATGAGTCTTAAGGAACTGCATAGTTAGGTTCCTGGTCGGATTAACCAGCTGAATTTACAATATAAGCAGCAGGTTGATAAGCATCGAAAAAAGGTTGTGTTCGAAAAGGGTGATCTGGTTTGGATTCAGAGTAGAAAGGAGAGGTTTCGAGCAAGTAGATTTGGCAAATTGCAGTCGTGCTAGATGGGCCATTCAAGGTGTTGGGACGAATTAACGACAATGCCTACAAGATTGATTTGCTGGGCAAGTACCATGTGTCAAGTACTTTCAATGTTGATGATTTGTCCCCTTACCAATTCGAGGATGAGGATGATTTTAGCAAATGATGCAGTTGGCAAGGACGAGTCGGATTTGAAAGCGAATCTTTTCCTAGTCAAGGAGGATGATGCCGGGGCATTATTCCTAAGGCACTGGTCCGAGCTCGGAATGGGCTCAAATTTGACTGGGCAACTGAGAACTTCCCAACTAGCAATAGTCATCGCTTTGCCATGATGTCAGATGTTTTCGGCCATTAGGGATCATTTTGATGGACTTTTGGCCTTTTTTTTATGTTTTCATAGGTATTTTCATAATTTCATTGTTTTTAGAGGTATTTTCATAATTTCAGTATTTTTTATTTCCACTTAGGTTAGGGTTATAATTAGGCTATTTAATTTCATTTTTCTTCCAGTTTCGAGGAGCTTGTTAAATTTGATAATTTTCGACTTTTGTTGTTGAACAGAAAACTAAATAGTTTTCGTAAAATTTCCAACTTTTCTTTCTGTTTAGCTGTTTTTCAATATTGTTTTTGCATCACTTAGTTATGTACTTGTCTTAAAAGATAAAAATGTTCAGGGATGGAATTTAAAGATTTGCAAAAAAAAAAAAAAAAAACTAGAAAACCTACTTTTGTGGAATTGGGTCTAGACAATGGAATCCTAAATTGGTATATTAATATACTACCACCGACATTAAATGTAAATCTTATCTATCATTTTGAAAAAGTTAAAACAATATTTCTTAAAATACCTGTTATTTATATGCTAATTCAACTAACAATATGAAGGGAAAGGTAAATGACAAGGGTAATATAAAAAATTAATTTTAAATACCTAATTAACTAACAAGACAATTAATTAGTGGGAAAAAAAAGTTTAAAGGCCTTATATTTGGTTTATAGTTAGGAAACGGCCAGAATCTCTTACTACACAATTTTGTATCACTCTTTGTCATATCAATAAAAATTTAATATGTATTTCTAAAAGGATAAGATTTCTTTTCAATTTAATTTATATTTTTAGATTTTAATATTAAAAGATAATAATTAAATACTACAAATAAGTGTTTTATTAATATTTGATTAATACAACATAAAAGAGTGGAATGCAATTATGTAACACGGGAGATTTGGATCCTTAGGTAGCATATGGGATGCAATAATTAGGGGTGGAACGTTTTAAATTCCGATAATACCCCGTTGAAAACTTTGGAAGAAATAAAATTCGAGAATACATCGATAAACATTGCTTACACTGTCCAGGTTGCAAAGATTACGCTTCCTCTTCCATAGAAAAAGGAACTCATAAGAGAAAAATCTCAAACTCGGAAGTTATCCCAACTGTTTATTCCAATCTCAATTAGATCATCAATCCATCTTTTTTTTTCCTATAGACCAAATATGTTGCAGAGATCCAGGCGTCGATGCGAGGGCACAGCCATGGGCGCAATCGTTCTTGATCTCCGTCCGGGAGTTGGAATCGGTACTTTCTCGCTAGGTAAGTATAAAATAAGGAAAAGATTGTTGTCTAATTCTACCAGATTTTGTTTGATTATATATCTTATACTTGGGGTTTAATTTATTGAATGATGTTTTGTTAGTTAGACATGTTTAATTGTGTTGCTTTGATTAATTTCTGTGTTTCAGGAATGCCAATTTCCGAAGCGTTTGCTCAAATTGAGCAGAAGCCCAATATTTATGATGTTGTTCATGTGAAGTACTATGACGAGGTTTGGCTTAGAAGCTTATCTTTTCTGGCAGATGAAAAGTGCACGTATATGCCTCCTTTATGCTATCTGACCTGCTTGGTTGATGGATATTTGCTCACATTTATCTACCAATATTAAGTTGATTAGTGATAAGTTCCATTTACTCCTCAGTTGAGGATATAGCTCTTGGTGTTAAGGATTTTGGTTTGAGAATTTTATGTATCATTTTAGCATTTTCCTGTACAACTGTGTTTGTTTTTATTATTGCTGAAGACAGTTTTTCAAGTCATTTGGCAGTGATGAACTTTTAATTTAGAACTCTCTTAATTTGGAAATATATACATGTTTGAATCTATAAAGTTATTTGTGGTTGCTTGAGAGTTGAACTATTCTTCTATTGATATGTGGTTGGAGGTCTTTTCCTTCTTTGTAAAAGCATCGTTATGAGTTTTTTTGCACATCCAAAGAAAACACATCATTAGTTTCTTTCTTTCCCTCATAAAGTTTGGTATCAGTTTAGATTTCTTTTTCTTTCATGGAAGTTACTAAAATTTCTTTGGTTTCATTTGAGATTTGAGTTGAAAGAAATTGTTTATGGGTTTGCTTAGAATATTCTGGCCAGCACACTGGCTTGGCAACTGCTTTTGATGTTGGTTTCAGGTTATTATTATGTTCGATGGTTGAACATCTTTTTTAAGGTTTTTACATGAGATGCATATAATAATTATTTTTTATGCTTTAATGTACAACATTCTCATATGAGTGCATGGTTCTCTTAAGTTTTACGAGTGAACCAATTAAAGTTCTTATCTCATACAATTGTTCCATAACTGTTATTGCTCTTTTTATCAGGAGCCTTTGAAACTGGATATTGTTATAAGCTTCCCAGATCATGGGTTTCACCTTCGTTTTGACCCTTGGTCACAGGTGCTTTGTTTGATTTTTCTGTACTGTACCTTAAATTTGGTAATTGTTTTTTTCCATGCGGATCCTTGTGCTGATATTTACTGTTAATGTAAAGAAGAATTTGCTCCCCATGATTTTTTTTTCTACTGCTTATTTTGTAACATTTGGACATTGATTCTCTGGTTGTGAGACTTGGGGTTGTGCATGGTGATAGAGATATAGACTTTTAGATTTGGGGTTGAGCTATATATATAAATCCTTTATATCACGATTGCAGAATTTGTATATTTCAATATTTCCCTTTAGGACGAACATGCATCTTAAACATATTAAGAATGATTCTTATGTTAATCAGAATTATTTTTCCATGGATATCAGATGATATTCACATTGATAAATAAAAGAATATATGTATTGTCGCTTAATTTTTTGTTCTACTTGGTTCTGATAGGTATATATAATATTTAGGACTATTCATCTACTCATAACCTTTTTAAGAACAAGCATAGTATCTCTGTTACGGTCTCTAGAAAAAAAATACATTCAGAGCAGTGTAGTTACTGTTTGATGTACTAGACTGAAAATTCAGTGCTTGAGAAAATATTTAGATAGTGAGAATTTTTCTGTTCTCTTCCTCTCTTAAAGAATAAAATGTGTGTCATTCTTATTGGTTTGATTTATTTGAGAGGTGCAAATTCAGTGTTCGAGAAAACAACTGGAAAACTAAGAATTTTCTTGTCTCTTTCACTCTTCAAGAATAAAATGTGTCTTTCAAAAGTAAAATGTGTGTATTCTTAGAATGCTTGATTTTGATTGTTGTGAAACATTGTCAAGTCTTTGAGGTTGTTAAATGGTTTTCACTATGCTACACTCTTTACAGAGGCTGCGCCTTGTCGAGATTTTTGATGTAAAAAGACTGCAAATGCGCTATGCAACTTCATTGATTGGGTAATTTGATAATTTCTTTACAAATCTTTGTTCCTTCCGTATGATGGTGGTTTGTAAATACGTTCTTGTCTTGTATCTTTGCTTCAGAGGACCATCTACTCTTGCGACATTTGTGGCTGTCTATGCTCTCTTTGGACCAACATTTCCTGGGATCTACGATAAAGACAGAGGGATGTATACACTATTTTATCCTGTATGTTTGGTTATTTTAGTTCAGTTTTTTCCTTTTTTTATTGCCAAATTATTATTTCTTTTATTTTTATTGAGTATTTTCTGGTTGAGATTTTGTAGGGCTTGTCATTTGCTTTTCCAATTCCCTCTCAATATACAGAGTGTTGTCTTGAACGAGAAGGTACTTTATCACAATTTTTTGTTCCTTTATGTACACCAAATTATATGTATATGTTTACTGATAGCTACTCTTCTTTTTGGGATGAAAGCTGAACTCCCATTGGAGTTTCCAGATGGAACAACTCCTGTTACTTGCCGTGTTTCTATATATGATAGCTCTACAGACAGTAAAGTTGGCGTAGGAACCTCAATGGACAAGGCAGTAGCTCCGCCTTTGCCTTCTGGGAGCCTCTACATGGAAGAAGTGCATGTTAAGGTTTTCTACGCAAACTATATTTAGATGCATGAAAATTAGTTGTCTCATTTGATATTATGAATTAGAAGCTTGTTTTGAGTATTCTAGTCTTTTGTATGACTTGAAATCTTGACCGTTATGATGTCCATTAACTACATTTATGCTAATTTACCATGGCATAATTAATTTCTGCAGAACAACTGCCATGATTTTTGAATTTAAATTTTAAAAAATTGGAGGAGAACATATCAACTCTAAAGCCATATATAAGTTAGAAATATTTTCTTGCTTATATATGTCAGAAACCTGAATTTTTAATGATAATTTGTTGACCTTTTCAGTTAGGAGAAGAATTACGGTTTACTATTGGAGGACAACATATACCTTTTGATGCATCACCACAAGTAAGATCTATTTGATCCTGTTTAATTTATCCCTTTATTGTCACCTCAGTACCATTCTTTTGAAATATTTTGGAGGGCCATTATAAGTTGCATGTACTTGTAATCAAACTTATATATTGTACTTTTTCATATTATAATTTTATTGTATACGATACTGGTTACATATAATGAATTAAATATTCTTTAATATTTCATAATTTTCTAGAAGTATTTAATTTTTGCTGACTTATAATTCATAGGATGTATGGATTGAATTAGGTCGACCATGTGGAATCTATCAGAAACAGGTAATTTTAAATTATTTCTTTTTATTTTAAATTTAAATTTTCAGTGATGGGAATTGATTTCCATTGTATAGGTGGACCAAATGGTAATTCATTCTGCTTCAGATCTTCGGCCAAGATCTACCCTATGTGGAGATTATTTTTATAATTACTTCTCACGTGGTTTGGATATATTGTTTGATGGACAGGTACTTTGCATACTCATATATTTTATAAATAATATTATATTTTTATAATAAATACTTAACATTTTTCTAATAAATTTTGTAGACGCACAAGATAAAAAAATTTGTGTTGCATACCAATTATCCCGGGCATGCAGATTTCAATTCATACATGAAATGCAACTTTCTTATCTATGGTTACGAGAGTAAGAGCTTTTATACATATATATATATATATATATATATATATTTATATATATTTTTTCATCTCTCTGTTTTTGTTATTTAAACTCTGTAATTTTGAATATCTTTTCCTTGGTAGTTGGTGGAACTTTTCATCAGGATGACAATAATAGTATCAAACATACCATCACGCCAAGCACAAAGTGGGAGCAAGTTAAAGTAAGTAATTTTTGGAATCTTATCCTTTGAACTTATAGATTGGAAGGTTTTTTTTTGTAAAATAATTCTTTATTTGATTAAAGACAATTGGATGGGTGCTGATGACATTTTAATAGGATACATAGTTTCTTTGTAGAAGTTTATTTTTATTTTGACGAATGTTATAGAAATTAAAATTATTTATGTCTATGGTCATAAGATTGTTTGAAATGATTTTTTCATTCAAACCATGCTAGTAAGATCTTCTGGATGAGTAAATCAGTTATGCCTTATCTTATATGGCATGCTATGTGCATTTGGGATGCTTTGATACCCATTTTTCCACATTTATATAACTAAGATATCTCATAATAAGTTTACCTAGCCGTCTTATTCTATATATGCTGTTTATCCTTCACAGGAGATTCTTGGGGAATGTGGCAGAGCAGCTATCCAAACTCAGGGCTCTACAAGTAATCCTTTTGGCTCTACCCTTGTGTATGGCTACCAAAATGTTGCCTTTGAGGTGATTTCTTTATTTTAAGTATTATTTATTTTCCTATCTGTATTGGTAGTCTGATCACAATGCACAATTTGACTTTTTTCATGTATTTCACTTATATAGGTAATGAAGAATGGGTACATTGCAACTGTAACCCTCTTTCAATCATAATGACATAATGTGAGTTTTGGGTGCATCAAGTTTCCTGTTTCGATTATTGTGAATGTATTTATAATCTCTCATTAGTGCAAATCCAATTAGTTCATACAATGATCTCTTATCTCCATTTATCCTTTACATTCTTGATTGACTCTGTTTATGCAGGAAGAATTTGATCATGTACAGTTCCTGTGATTGAAGAGAAAGTCTAATTCCTACAAATATGATGATGAGAACATGTGTGTACAGTTCATGCCAAACTTGTAAAGTGAATTGCAATGTTTTCAGTCTGTACGAAAGTCTATTGAAAAATCGAAAGGTAAATAAACTTGTATTTATGGATAGATAATAGCTGAATCTTAATAGTTTTACCAACTGCTTAGATTTTGTGATCTGTTGTGTGTTGTGGATTCTTAACTTGGGTAACGATTTTTTCTTTTCATTTATTGAAAGTTTCATATTATATACGTCGGGATAATTGTTAGTCAATGGCTTGAAATATCAATTTTACTGAATAGAATAATGCTTTATGTTTCTCTACAAAATTTCAAGATAAACAATGCATTAGTATGTGCAATCAATTATGATAGTCATACATAAATAACAAAATAATGTTGAAGTTCTTGGAATAATATGTTTCAGAAAGGGGAAATCTCAGAAAATCTTCATTACTTTCTGGGAAGAACTTGTGAATCTTTACAAAATAAGACCTATTTCTCAAGAGATGAAGTGAATTTTTGCGGGGATGGAGGGACGCAGTGGAAAACCGTTACAAATTGGTAACCCAGTCATGGCCATCAATGAAGTTCAACGAAATAAATGGTTGAGCCTCCTGTGGAGTAAGCTCTCTGGACCATCTTACCCTGCCTCCAAAATACGCCCCCGGTCCTGAACATTTAAATTGTCCATAAAATACAGTCCTGCAACAAGGTTGAATCTGAGAACACGATGAATAAAAAGAAGGGGGGAAAAAACAAAATAATAATGCCATGAAATGTTAAAAATAACCATAATTCTAGTAGGGGACATGACAGAGAAAAATGACTTACATTTCCCTGTTTTTATCCCCCCAATTATACCATCCCCTAGGGGTAATGATCTTATCCATGTAAGTATAAGCAAAGACCACCCGAGAAAAAGTGCCCCATGCCCTTCCCAGGTATAGTGCCCCTGACCCAGTAACCTTGCAGTTTAGAAAAGAAAAACCAGTTTCCTCCAGCATACTTTCTCTTTTCTGGGCTGTCAATGCCCCATAGCTCTTGGTTTTGGCATGTAGATGACAGCTTTGATAGAGAGAGAGTCCATCCCCAAAAATGAAATCCACAGAACCTTGGATGTAGCAGTCCTTGAAGTAATGCCTGCCCTTGTGGTCGTAAAGTGTGTCTTGTGCTCCGATGAATTTGCAACCTATAAAAGCTGCAGTATCTGCTGAAATTCTTAATGCCACTGCCTGCTTTCCCAGTGCCCCTGACGGTGGTGGTGGTGCTTTATTCTGTCTCGGTAGCAAATGAGTAGCATTAGAAGTGTCTAAAGCTTGCACATTTCACATGGGCTTTTGGTTCTGATAGGAATCATGCAAATTCCATAGGGTATATGGGAAGTAAAACAATGAATCTTGAAATTAATAGCTCATGAGTTGAAATTGAGCTGCTGACCTTGAAGGTGATGTTTTTGGCTATGAAATAAGGGGCATTGACGGCAAATGTGGCGGAGGCATAAGTTCCCAGTGGCAGCCCATTCTTTCCCTTCCTGTCTGCCGTATCATCCCACTGGATGATTGTGTTGCTTGCACCTGCTCCTTCTAGGCTGACATAGGCCATTGTTGCTGGAATTTCGATCTTCTCTCTGTATATAATATATGCATTATTTTCAAGTGATTACTATTAAGGCTGTTGCAGAAGAAGTACAGGTGACAAAGAATGAAGTCAAATAAAAGCAGAATAAGTTCATGAGATAATTATTATGACTGACTGGTCACCTGTAAGTCCCTGCACAAACAGAAATGACCGCCCTACAGTTATTGACAATTGGGATTGAATCTATTGCCTTCTGCAATGTTGTATAATCTCCTAATCTTGAGTTTCTATGCACCTTAATCCTTTTGCAAACAGTAAATTTATTCTTTGCTGCCTCGAAGATGGAATGATTCCTTGAGCCCACATGCTGCACCCAGTTGAAGTATGCTTTCTCAATGGCTTTCAACTGATTCTTGCTGTGGGAATGGGAATGTGAATGTGAATGCGAAGAACATTTTCCAGAACCGAACAATAACAGAAGTAGCATGAAAAGCTCCAATCCCATTGCTCTAATGGCTGAGCTTCCAGACTTGTATAAAGTAGTTACCAGATAAGGTAAGAGGGAATTTTGGTTAACGGAGGAGAGGAACCACAGTTATATCGTGTATCATTTGCAAAGAAGCTTTTGTAAAGATCATGGAAAATGAAATGAGGCCTCGAAATTAACCGTGGAACAAGTTAAAATGATTGGTCCACAAAACAATGTGCAGGCAGTGAAGAGAAGGGAATGCTAAGGAGGAATCTGGCATCTAGTGAGTGCTGTCTCTCGGGTTCCCTATTATCTCTTGCAACCATCCATGACCATGACCCCCTTGTGATTGAGTATTGCCATAGCTTGTATGTATGTATTTGTGTTTTTTTGTCTGCTATTGAGGCGTGAGGACTCAAGAGGATTATCCATTATACAAACCAACTGTAAGAAAGGACTCTCACATGTGTGACCTCTCCCCTAGAGGGTGAAACATAAATGTAATTGACTCCCCTTCTCAGTAGATGAGTCTTTCCGTCAATTCTAATATTTGTAAATAGATCCAGATTTGAAATAGTCAGAGTGATGTATAGGTATCACCTTATAAATAATAATAATATAAGGATTAAGCTCATAAAGTAGCTAGTTTTTATCTGGATGGATTTTGCTAATATGATATGATTGTACATATGGAATGTTGACAAAAAATATTGGAGGAACAGGAAATCTTTGATGATGGTCCTGAATTTGTACACATTCTTAAAGAACACATTCTGAATTTAGGGCATATGAGAAAACTAAGAAACAGAAAGAGGAATTGTACTGCTTGTTTATTGGAACATTTATTATATTCATGGACTAAGGCTACTCCCCACGCTTTCAAGCACTGTTGTCCATTATTTGCAGTTTGTAAAGATGAAGTCTCAAATATGCTAAACGAAAGAAGAAGCAGTACTAGAAATCAGCTGTTTTTTATGGAAATTATTGATGGATGCGTATCTCCTTCGATAATTGTTGATGGATCTTATGATACAATCACTATTTTTGACAGATAGTTACTGCTGTTAAAAGTTCTTGACAAAAGATATATATATCCGGCAATAATTTTCGACAGTCTTAAAAAACCATCAATATTTTTTTTACGGAAAATATAATTCCATCACAAAACTTGTGATGGTAAGTATCCTTCCATCAAAAATTATTGATGGATATTTTTTTTATGTCGCAAATTTTGAATTTAGTAAATAATTTAATGATAAATTTATTATTCCCAACAACTTTTTTGAAGGACAATGAACTTTCGATCAATCTTTTTACGGAATAATATAATTCCGTCAATAATCTCAATAGAATTTATCAACCAGTCAAAAATGCGTCAACTTATACCTAACATATCAATCACAAATTAATATAGCCCAACAACTTTTTTTATGGTAATTAATTTCCATCAATATTTTTGATCGAATATTGATATCCGTCAAAAATTCATTAACGGAAAAGATGCATCCATCAATAATTTGTGATGGATATTACATGTCCGTCAATAATTATTGATAGGAAGATAATATCCATCAATAATTTTAAAACTTACCACAAGACTTCTTCCTTCGACAAAATTTTGTTATTCTTCAACCATTCACAAATTTCTCTCATACGAAATTAAGGCTTAAAAATCATCTCACAATGTGCTTTTGTTCTTAGAGATTTATTCCACCATCTATAACCAGTTTTTAGATAACATATATAAATATTTCATTTGTTTACAATGTTATAAATTATTTGTCTATTTAGTTCATTTATACATGTTTCTCTTGATTTCTTGTATTACTTTTTTTAGTGTACCAAAAAATATATATTTGTTTCTCTTTATGGCTAGTGAGACTGATTTACGGGATTTCTTTATTACTTCATGTTTTATCTATGTTTATGGGATTTTTATTTATGGTTGTTGATAACCATGAGTTATTTGTCGGTTGATCTATGATTTTTTTTTTTTCTCATGTTTTATGTTTAGATATTATAGTTAGTTCTTTATTAGATTATGAGTTTTTAGCCAATTTGGTCCCACAAGTTTGGATCCAAAAACAGTTCGGTCCCTTAAGTTTTCTTTCAGCCATAACGACCCCTCACGTTTTTACATGTAGCCGGAATGGTCCCAACCATCAATTTCCGGTCACTCACACGGCGAAGCCGATCACGTGTAGTGCACATTAAAGGTAAAATCGTTATTCCACCATAAAACAAAGTCGTTTTGAATCTAGGTTTTTTTCAAAAAAAAAAAAAAAGGGAAAGAAAAATTCAAACTTCTTCTCTAGCCATTTCCTTTCTATTTCTAAAAGAAAGGAAAATCTTCAGAGGAAATCATTCTAAGAAAACTAGCAGATCAAAGGGTAAAGGAAAGCACGAGAACTTTTACTTACCAGGAGCACCACCAGCAGTTGGACTCGCTGCACAAAAAGAGAGTATTAAACCAAGTGGGTAAAGTTTCCATCGAAGCCACCACAACATTGAAGAACAATAGATGATGCTAGTAATAGTAGAAGGAAATAGAAACAATGAAAAATCAAAATCTGGTGAAATTAAATTCAAAAAATGGATAAGAAAATCGTGATAATCCATCTGCAAAATGAAAATATTGGAGAGTTTCACAAACATCCGTCCTCTATTGTCAAATTTTTAACAAGAAATTAATCGGAAAATACAAAATCTAGACAGATCAAAGCCCATTTGTAAACATCAAAGAAGATGAATAAGAGATGAAAAGAACAAAGCAAAAAGAGGAAAGGGATGACTGGGGTGGCTTACATGAGCACTTGCTAATGGAATTAGCAGAGACACGGCTAGCGGTGGGAAGAGTCATGGAATTGGTTACATTAAGAGTAACGTCCCAGTTGAGCACTGTTCTTAAAGTCCTGACAGAGACAATCAGCAGCACTGTTCTTAAAGTCCTGACAGAGACAATCAGCGTCAGTCTTAAGCACAATCTTGCACCCAGAACAGCAAGTTCCTGTGCTATCGCTAGTCACAAAGGACAAATAATTAACCATGTCCAAAACCAAACTGGAACAGTCCACAGCCGATGCCGGAGAAGCATGGCTGGAGGCTAATTCTCCCACTTTTGCAACCATCACAAGAGTAATCATGAAAGCTCTAATGATGGCCATATTTTTTCTATACTTTTCTCTCGTTCCTCTCAAAGGACAAAACAACAACACCCACTAGAAACCGAGAAGAAAAGAGAAAGAAACTGATGAAATGTGGGGATTTTGACAAAGCTCTGTGGAAGAAAACAATCGGAGAAGAAGATCGAATTTTTCTTCTTCGTTTTTTTTTTTTTTTTTTTTTAAACCCAACTTTAAAACGACATCGTTTCATGATGGAATGATGATTTTACCCCTCACGTGCACTGCACATGACCATCTCCACCGTGTAAGTGGTTGGAAATTGATGGTTGGGATCATTTTGGCTATCCGTAACAACCTGAGGGACCATCATGGTTAAAAAAAACTTAAGGGACCAAATTGTTTTTTGACCCAAATTTATGGGACCAAAACGGATAAAAACCTTTAGATTATTTGTATATGTTTTGAATAAATTGTGTATATAAAGGTTTGAAGCGAACTTTGAAATACAAGTTTATATTAATCATGGATTGTGATAGTAGTTGGATGTATAGTAATAGATGGGCTCTTGACCTTCGTAATGGAGTGAAAACTTTTTTAGAAATAGCAAGAGAGCTAGAAGTACATTTACAAACAGGGACAATTGGATGCCCTTGTACTAAGTGTACAAATATGAACCAAGAGACTACGGACATGGTTGAGTATCATTTGCATAGGAGAGGTTTTGTTCCAAATTATTATGTGTGGACATCACATGGCGAATATAAAAGACAACAAGAAAACTCTTCAAGTTTATCATCAGTGTCCCCAAACCTAACAGTGCAGCTGGTAATGGATGCAGCTTGTAGTTTTTATGGAGAGGATCAGGGTGATTTTTCAATGAGGAACATAAGCCAAATCCAAAAGCCAAAAAGTTTTGTGATTTGCTTGCGGCTGCTAATGAACCCTTGTGGGAAGGTAATACAAAATGCACTGTATTGTCAGCTATGTCATAATTTTTTAGCATTAAGTCCTCATATAACATGTTTGAAGGATGTTTCAATGATATATGTTGGTTTTTAAATAATGCCTTTCTAGACAACCACAAGTTTCCAGTGAACTTCTACGTTACCAAAAAACTAATGTCTGGGTTGGGACTTCTTGTTGTACAGATAGATGTTTGTGTTAATGGCTGTATGTTATTCTAGAAAGACACGGAGATGGCTGAGAAATGTAGTCTTTGTGGACATCCACACTGGAAACTTCAAAGCAAGAGCACATCAAAACGAATGCCATATAAGCAAATGCACTATGTGCCTATTTCCCCTAGACTTCAAAGACTATATGTATGTCCTAACACAGCAGAACATATGAAATGGCACTCTACACATACACAATGTGAAAATACTTTGTCATCCTTTAGAGGTAGAAGCTTGCAAAATTTTTTATCATCACCATCCATCCTTTGCCGTTGAGCCTCGAAATGTAAGATCTGGTCTTTGTACAAATGGGTTTCAGACATTCGGCCAATTTGGTAGATAGTATTCATGTTGGCTAGTCATATTGATCCCATACAATTTACCATCAGTAATGTGCATGAAGACTCAATACATTTTCTTAACTATCATCATTCCGGGGCTTAAAAATCCAAAGAAAATGATTGATGTATATTTTCAGCCATTGATTGAGAAGCTAAAAGGGTTGTGTGCCACAGGGGTGCACACATGCGATGTATCCAAGAAAAGAAATGTCAATATGCAAGCTTCACTTTTGTGGATCATTAATGATTTTCCTGCATATGGTATGCTTTCTGGGTGGAACATTGCGGGACGATTAGCTTGTCCATATTGCATGGAAAATTCAAAACCATTTGTGTTGAAGAATGGCCACAAAGTAAGTCATTTTTATTACCACCGTCAATTTTTACCGCTTAACCACACAGTCATGAGTGATAGAAAGAATTTTTTGAAAGAGAAAGAAGAACGATCTATGCCACCTCATAGGATGGAAGGGGTCAAGATTCGGAATAAAGTTCAGAATATACTGAAAGTGCTAACAAAAGAGGGTATTATATGGTTACGAAAAAGAACAAAACTGGACAAAGAGGAGTATTTTTTGGGATCTCCTTTACTGGCAAGACAATCTTCTCCATCACAATTTAGACATCATGCATATTGTGAAGAATGTCTTTGACAATATTTTTAATATTGTAATGGATGTTCCAGTTAATACAGAAGACAATCCAAAGTCTCGAAAAGATATAGCATAGTATTGTGACAGAAAATCGCTACATTTGAAGGATAATTGCACAAAGATGCCCAAGGCTACCTATAATTTGAATAAAGATGGTCGTAGCATTCCGGTATGCACACTTTCGTTTTGCAGGGGGGGAGAAATAAGGATTTTTAGATTCTAGAGGGATGACAGAGAGAGAGTAGGGAGAGAAAGGAAACAGTCATGGAAAATACTCCAAGTTCCAATTCCCAGCTCGTTAATATTTCCAGTTCTTTATCTTTACCTAAACGTTCCTTACACTCTGCAAATATAAGTAGTCTTGTAGAATATTCTACTATTCCAGAGTCGGCCTCTGTAGAGGAATCAGTCCCTCCTCTTATGAGTCCATATAATATTTACAAAAAGAGAGGATCCTTTCCTCTAGGCATCAGATCTATTTGACAGTTACTCAGATCCACAATCCCAAAGACGAAGGAGTATGTCCAGTCCTTAAAACTTGATCAATGCGACATTCTATACTCCTCCAAAGAACAGTATGTTACCCTTTACATACTTTCAGAGATGACAGCACAATGGAGAGCCGAACACACACCTTCACCTTGGTGGCGTCAGACTTGTCCTTACCTATGGTGGCAGGAAGGGCCACCCAGTCACTGCTCGAATTACACTACTGGATTCAAGATTACTCAGCTACGAGCAGGCAGTTATTGGCACGGTAATCACTATACTCAACTCGAGAAGTGTTGTCTTGACATTGTTCCCAAACTATGACATATCTCTCCAAGATCCGAACTTGTGCACAGTCTTGAAGGTTCAACTCCAACTCACCGGCACATCTGTCACTCCTACCTCGATGATGGAGACTTTGCATCATCAAATGGTCTATCGACTTCAGAACCATGCCTTGGATCTACACAACAGTGGATCTCCAGATGCTTTAATGATCTTGGCAGATTTAGCCACTGAAGTCCCCACCTTGATCAAAATTCCAAGACATCAGAAGGGAAGATCTCCAGAAACTCATGGCCATGGAATGGATTACCCATTATGAGAATCTTCACCGACAACAGGAACCAGTCCAAGCAACAGTATCGGCCTTTCAGAGGCTACCTAACGGACGTGTCCAGACTTCTTTCAAAGTTCCTCAGAAGGAAGAATCCGGACAGAACTTCACACAATTAATGCTCAGACCATATGAACCAGGAGATCGGAGCAAGCAAAAAAGGGTACCGATATCCTCTTTTAACCACTTGGCTAAGCCTAGCTACACATCTCACATCAACGGTCATTTTATATGGGATGTCCCTGGATTTGGTCTTTGTGATCCACAATGCTCGTGTGAAGAAGATAACTCAGAAGAGGAAGATGAGGTTCCAAAGAGAAAGAGGAGGTCTAAAAAGAAATCCGGAGGATGCTCAACTAGACGACCTCCACATGATGATGATGAAGGCAAACCGGCGGCAATACCAGTTCCAAGGCCTTTTACTGGCTTTGAAGATTTTTACAGCCCTCATCCTAGAAGTTCAGCCTTACTACCGATGGCCAAAGAAAATCCTCCATCAATCTATCCTTCCATCAAGAAGATCTTAAGATAGACAATGGAGTATCACGAGCCATCCTCTTGCCGCAAGAAGTCAGGAAAAATTACTCAAAGCAAGTCAACTCCTATGCCATGCATGATGAACCAACCCTCAAGGAGTACCTATGCTTTAGACTTTCCACCCCTGGAAAGAAGAGAGAATGAGCCAGAAAGACGAACCTCCTGACCTTACATATCTCAGAAAACAGTTGATGAATATGAGAGACATGTTCCTCTCAATCAAGCAGAAGAAGTCCTCAACTAGCAAACTGACAACGCTATTGCCCAGAATCGCGTCCTAACACGAATTGATGATAGAGTCAACCAAGTTGAGAAGAAGATTGACCACGTAGAAAAACTTTACCTCGACATTGTAAACAGACACAACACCCTTGATCGAGACCTCAAAGAGATGATCCGGACTGGCACCACTTATTGTAGTGAGTTTGACGAAAAACGACATGAGATCCGAGACTTGAAGAGACAACTTCAGAACTATGAGTTAAGAAAGTCTCAGGCAGCCCCGACTCTATTATCTCCATCACAAGGCATCTCCACGCTTGGCATTCCCAACAACTGTCCAACCTTCCACATGCCAACTCCACTCTTTGGAGGACCTCAAAGCTCTATCCTACCTAGAGCCGAAAAGATTGTTGATTACAGCATGCCAGACTCAGACTTTTGGGTGAATTGGGAGAAGGAGCATCCATATGTTCCTCCGATAGCAAAGAAGAAGCATACATGCTCAACTACCCAGACTGAAGCCTTCTGACCAGAAAGTTCCAGACATTCCCGTAAAGACAAGGCGAAGCCCCCAATCCAGTCAGATGAAGTCCAGCGTCAATCTACAAGGAAAGAAGACTTCAAAGCTTCGGTCCAACAAGGGCCAATTCCAACCAGACAACCTGATCCGGTTACTTAGGTGAATTTTGCAAGGCAATTTGATCCGATTATTCCGTCAAGATCCACAAGATAGATTGATACAGCCTTGCCAGACAAACCTCCACAACTCACGGTGTCCTTCCAACCAGATAAAGTTCTTACAACCTCCATGGAAGACCATGAGCCTGACGAAACTTCAACACCATCCG